>JAMLFY010000003.1:18403116-18501917 GCA_030441495.1 Dalbergia oliveri | reverse complement strand
ATAAAGCCCTATCACTATACTACAACTATGTACATGCCAATAGTCTTGGAACACCGCCTCCTCTGACAGGAAGCCGTTGGCCATCGGCGCGATGACCTTGCCTCCACCAGGGCGTCCGGCCCTCAGAGGGGTCTCAAGTCTTAAGAGGAGGATGAAGAAACGGGTGCATATGCCTGCGAGTGTGCTGAGGAGCAAGTGGAACCTTAAATACGTCAGGGTGTGCCATATGGAGAAGGACTCTCGTAGGGGAAAGCTGGTTGAAATCTGCAAAAACCGATATACTAAAGGAAATCGAAAAACATATATACGCGAAACTGGAATAACCTACGGCATACAAGGAGTCAAGTGGCGGGAAGTACCGCCACACCCATTGTGGCGAGTCAAGGAAGAATACCAGATGGCATCTGTGAATTGAAGTAATACAATACATACAGCTGTAGGGTGAGAATACTATAAAATTCTAATAGGTAATTCCCCCAAGACAACATACAAATAGATAATAAGGAATTTATGCATATAAATCATTCATATAAAGATCATAGGCATCAATGCTAAAATATATGGATTAGGAACTGAACTCACCACTTGGTAATCAATCATGTACTATTATTTGCAACCATAGGTTCAATTCCACGTATTTTCCTCAATTTGTCAACATAGGGAAGGCCTAATTCCACATAGAGCTCATCTACAATTAATAATTTCACAGAGGATAAGAGACTACTAGGACATGAGCTCATTCCTATTCATGATCATCGGACTTCATTTTTTTCCATTTTCGAATCACATACTCTATTCCTAGCCAAACATCTACCGACTTATAAATTTTCTAGGGAAGTCCTTACTTTTGGCTTCCCTCTCTATCTCATTTAAGCCTTGTTTTTGTTTTCCCCATATGTTCAAACATGCAACAGTAGAGTTTATACATACTATTTCTGGATCTTTCATTGCATTATGTACTTCTTTTTCCTTTCTCAAGAGCATGCTTACCTTACAAATAGGTATTCAATTATATTAGAAGCTCCTTTGTGTCTCATGAATAAGTAATTGAAATAATCAGCATGGATTCATATGCCATAGACTTGGAATAGGAATCATACTATCATAATTTTTAATCATCCTCACATTCCAGCACCTTGGCAGAATTACTGTTCTAGGTACAACCTTTAATTGCCATATCAAATGGCCATTTCAAGAGCCACAAAAATTCTACATGACACTTCAATGTGTCTAGAATAACCTATAAAAATTTCAGGACAAACAGAGCTCTATAGCTACTTTAGTAAAATGTACAAATTTAGTGGTCAGGGGCCACCAATTTCACATATCTAAACCCGTGTTCCCAAATTTTTAACCCTAGTAATTGATGGAATCAAGGCACAAGAAAATTTAAAGTGATACTTCAATATGTTACTAACTTTTTGTAAAAATTTCATGGGCTAATTCAATCAATTTCTATGATAATAAATTCGGACAAGTTTATTGCTTCAGTTTCAACAACCAAGACAACATCAGTCACATTTCGGTTCTTGATTTTTTTGAGGCAGTAAACTTTAAAATCAACACCCAAGAAAATTCATGTAGTTAGTTCAAGATGTTAAATACAACATATAATTTTTATAGCTCATGAAATTACCCACAACTATACCAGAAAATTCGTGCATAATTACTGGTAGGACAACTAGGAATCCAGCAGCCTAGTCCCAATTTCCTTTGATAAAAACCCTTTTCTAACACCATCCAAATCCACCACCAAAATTAATACATCAATATCAACATAATATCAACCAATATAATTAAAAATTTTGGACCTATCTCAACCCAAAATAGATCATAAAAATTGACAAAAGAAGGCAACAAAAACCCTACTTTGAGTAACCTAGTAGCTCCTTGGCTTCAAGATTATCCAAGCTTGATTCCTTCTCCTCCAAAGCTCCCAAACCAACTTCAAACCCCTCTGATATCAGTGAGGTGTGAGGTACAAGACAAGGTTTGATGAGGAATAGAAATTTTGTTTGGTTAGATTGGTAGAGAATTAGGTGTAGAACAAGTTTAATGAAAGAACTTTGAGGTTTCAACAACTCTAGGCTAGTGTTTTTGGGCTTGGAACTCAAGAACAAGCTCTTGAGGACAACAATGGTGGCTGGTCTCTTCTTTCTCTTGTTGGCTGAATTTCTTCTTGGCTTGGAGGAGAAGATGTGACTTGCTTCTTGTATTAAATGCCTTGAAGATATTATGTAAATTAGTAATTATTTATGTCATAAAGCAAAATGGATGGCTAAGATTTAATCTTGGATTTCAAGATTAAATCTTGGCCTTCCACATGTCTTAATTAGATAGATATCATCCATTTGTGGTGATGGAAATATCTTTTGGTGTTAAAAATCACACACCAAAATCTCACCGAATGGGTAAACACCTTACCAATAAACCGATATTGTCTAAAATTAATTTTAGGAATAAAATTGTTATTCTCACACATTTCTAACATTATCCTCATATTTTCCTAACTTCGTGTATCCAGGTTCTAATCTCAAATTTTGGTTCCGCCGCCTATGGGCCCGCAAAATACTATTCATTTTTTTTTTTTGTGCTCATATCATCGTTCGCATCACAGTTATGTCGTCAGAATCCTAATATTCTTATTAACTTTCCTCCATCAATTCCGAAAACTAGGATGTTATATTACCACCTACCTTAATAAAAATTTTGTCCTTAAAATTTCATACCTGGAAACAATTCCGATAATCCTCTTCATGGTTGACTCTAATTCCCATGTGAAATCACATTTCCTTGCCCATCCCAAGCTACTTTGACTAGTTGCACCTCTTTATTCCTCACTGTCTGACTTCTCCATCCAAATCTGAGCGGAAGTGCTTGAAACGTTAAATCATCCTATAGCTGTATAGATTCGAGTTCAATGACATGGGTTGGCTCTGGGTGATACATTCTAGTTGAGATACATGGAAGACATCATGAAGATTGGATAAGGCGGGGTAGGGCTATTTCATAAGTAGTTGAACCAATCCGTCGAAGGATTTGAAAGGGCCTATAAACCTAGTTGACAACTTTTTGACCTTTAAAGCTCTACCTACTCCCGTAGTGGGTGTGACCTTCAGGAATACATGTTCTCCTTCTTGAAACTCTAAAGGCTTCCTTCGTTATCCGCATAGCTCTTTTGATGACTTTGCATGGTGAGGATTTTATCCTTGATTTTCTGGATTTGTTCTGCGTCGATTAATTAGATCGAATCCTAACAATCTTGCTTCCCCCGAATCATACCAACACAAGGAAACTGACATTTCCTTCCACATAAAGCTTCATATGGGGCCATGCCAATACTGGCATGATGGCTATTATTATAAGCAAACTCCACCAAGGAAGCAATTTATCCCAACTTCCCTTCTGCTTAATCACACATGCTCTCTATATCCTCCAAAGTCTGTATGGTGTGTTTGGTCTGTCCCTTTTGGGGGTGATAAGCCGTACTTAAACAAAGTTTGGTTCCAAAGGCCCTTTGGAAAGCTCCCTAGAATCTTGAAGTAAAACGGGATCCTATCGGAAACTATTAAAGAAGGAACACCGTGTAGTCTCACTATCTCTTGGATGTACAAAGAAGCTAACTTATCCAAAGGATAATTAGCTTTGATGGGTAAGAATGAGCGGACTTGGTCAATCTATCCACTATAACCCATATAGCGTCATGACCTAATGATGTCCTTGGAAACCCATTACAAAGTCCATGGAGATACTTCCCACTTCCATTCTGGATTTCTAAGGGTGTAAGGTTCTAGCTGGCTTTTGGTGTTCTATTTTGATTCTTTGACAAGTTAGGCACTTTCGAACAAACTCCACTATATCTTTCTTCATCCCGCCACCAAAACATCCTTTTAAGATCTGCATACATTTTACTAGTCCCAGGGTGTATGGTGAATTCGCCTTTGTGTGCCTCCTTTAAATCTCATTCCTAAGATTACCACTTGCAGGTACACAGACCCCCTTATACTCCATATACCTTGCGGTCTTGAGTAAATTCTGCAACTTCTTGGTATGAACGACTTTAAAATCTCTTGAAGCTCTTGATCTTTGTTGTGCAGACCAAAATTCATTCCTGGAACTCGCTCGTTACTCTATCTGACCTAACATCACACCTTCAGGGCTCACGTGCCCATACAAAGCTTCTTAAAGCCTTCTACTAGCTCCGTTTCCTTGATCATCAGGCATGCTACACTCAGGGATTTCCTGCTCAATGTGTCAGCCACAATGTTTGCTTTGCCGATGGTAATTCAGGCTGAACTCATAATCCTTGAGGAATTCCATCCACCGTCTTTGCCTCATATTTAACTTTTTCTGATCAAAAAGATATTTCAAACTTTTAATCAAAAAGACATTGAATTGTACACCATAAAGATGGTGTCGCCAGATTTTGAGAGCAAAAACCACAGCTGCAACTCAAGGTCATGAGTTGGGTAGTTCACCTCATGGGGTCTCAATTACCGAGAGGCATAAGTAACCATTTCTATGCTGCATCAATACACACCCTAAGCCTTTACCTGAAGCATCACAATAAACCTCGAAGGGTTCATGTGGATCGGGTAACACCAGATAGGAGCCATAGTCAACTTTTGCTTCAACTCCTGGAAGCTACTTTCACACTTGGTGTCCACTTAAATTGAGCGTTCTTTTGGGTCAACTTTGTTAAAGGTAAGTCTAGCTTGGAGAAACCCATAATAAATCGCCTATAGTATCCCGCTAATGCTAGGAAACTTTGAATCTCAGTCACCGTGGTTGGTTCGCCCAATTACGTACGGATTCTATTTTGCTGAATCTATAGAGACTCCTTCTCATGATACCACATGGCCAAGGAACTTAACCTCTCCCATCCAAAACTCACACTTTGACAATTTAGGATACAACCTCCTCTCCCTTAGGATTTGTAACACAACCCTAAGATGCTCCACATGTTCCTCTTCGGTCCTTAAATAGATAAGTATGTCATCTATAAAGACAACTATGAATTTATCCAAGTACGGGAAGAAGATTCGGTTCATATAATCCATGAATATCGCCAGACATTGGTCAACCCAAAAGACATCACTCTATACTCATAATGTCCATATCGAGTTCTAAGCAGTTTGGGAATATCCTCGTTCCGAACTCGAATCTGATGTAACCCGACTAAGATCAATCTTTGAAAAACAGTTGCCCCACAATTGATCCATTAGGTCATTAATTCTTGGCAGAAGGTACTTGTTCTTGATATCACTTTATTAAATTGTCTATAGTCCACACAAAACCTCATACTCCCATCCTTTTTCTTTACCAAAAAGCAGGGGCTCTCCCTAGACGAGGCACTTGGCCTAATGAAATGTTTCCCTAGTAGCTCTTCAATCTATGACTTTAATTCCTTTAATTCTAAGGGGACATCCTATAAGGAGTAATTGAAATGGGACCCGTTCTGGACTAACTCAATGGAGAATTTGACTTCCCTCTTAGGCGAAAACTCTGGAATATTATCTGGAACACATCTGGATACTCTCTCACCACTTGGAATCATATTCACTTCATGGTTACTTTCAGTTTCACTAGCCGAGAGGAGAACATATTCCTAACGGTTCACCTTACTAGGGTTAAGTGTTATTAGGTCTAAGTTAAAAGAAAAAGGAACCATAGGAATAGAAGGAGATACAGGAGAAATACAACAGTTCTAGCTGGGCAATGTAAAAGCACATAATTGGGTACCAACCAATCTATACCTAAAATGACTTCTAAACCAGATAAAGATAGGAACAGATTAGCAGTAAATTCTCTAGTATTTATAAGAAGAGAAAGGTTCATGCATGCCTGACAAGTCCTAATAAGACCTATAGGGGTGGATACAAGAAGGTCATAAGAACTCACAATAGAATCCTAACCTTTGTAGACAGTCATAGGATATGAAAGAATGACTTGGCACCCGAATCATACAGTACATCCAAGGTATTTCCATTTATTTCACACTTACCTTGGATCAGATCGGGAGATTGAGAAGCTTCCTTGGCACTCACAGGAAAAACACGCCCTTATGGTTGTGGCCTGGGATGGGTTGCTGGACTTTCTTGTTAGGGCATTCAAATATCTTGTGTCCTGTTTCCCACAGCCGAAGCACACAATTTGTGTTGTCCAGCATGGCCTCCCGTGATATTTCCGCATTTAGGGCACTCTCGTCTTATCTTTGGTCTTGGGATTGAAGCTGCTTTCCTTTGTTGTTATTGTTGTTAGGTGGAAATCTTCCCCTAGGCTGGTGTACCGGCTTGAACCAGGGCCTGGGTGCTAGTCTTCTCCTGGCATTGTTTTGTGTATACTTGAAACTTGCAAGCTTCTTATTAGATTCCTCAACATATCGACACTTATTCACCAAAGTAGGATAGTCCTGAATCTCCAAGAGGCTCACCGCCGCTTTAATGTCTTCATGAGCCCCCTTCATATTTCATGCATTTCCAGGCTTCGCCGGGTCATGTTGGTAAATCGTAGAAAATTTGCAGAGCTCTTCAAACTTGGCGGTATACTCTGCCACACTCATAGGTCCTTACCTAAGAGCCATAAATTCTAACTCCTTTGTTCCTCACCAAAGCAGGAAATACTTATGGTAGAAAGCCTTTTTGAAGATATCCCAAGTAACCTCAGCGGAAGCTTCAAATAATCCCCTGTACCAACCCACCAGAATTTTGCATCCGCTTCTAGCATGTAAGTGGCATAAGCAACCTTCGAATCTCTGTAGGGAGAACGAGAAAATCTTTTCCATTGCCTAGATCTACTCTTATGCCTTACAGGGGTTAAAACTCCTCAAAAAGGCGGGGTTTGCCTTTCTAAATTCAGCAAATTTCTGGCATTCCCCATCCATTTCATTTCCTCCCGGGTTGCCAATTGGGTTCCGTCTCATTGCGGTTCAATCTTTCCATTATTCTAGGCAATTGTAGCTTGTTCTCTCATTGCCGCAGCCATCTCACGAAGGTATTCATCATTTCTGCATCATTCCTGCTCCACTCCTAGTTTGCCATTTGAAGTCATTGATTCCTATCACACAAAACAAAATATTGAGTTGATTAGGCTCAATACCAAGCTAAGTGTGGCAGTAACCCACAACATTTCTAACCGCAATCATACACACATATAAGCATATATGCATCATAATGCATGATAATTACTATGGAAACATAGTCGGCCAATCCTCAGGCTCTAGAGGATAGTCCTTTATACCATAATGTAACACTAATTATACATTTTACTCGAGTATTGACATAGTAATTAGTAAAGTATTACGATATTTCTGATCTATCCTAGTCAAATATAAGTAATAAGGAAAATTTTGACACATATATTTCCACAACCATATTCACATATATGAACATCATGTCTCAGTTGCAATATATACATCATAAAAGAAAAAGCCAACGAAACAACCCCTAACTAGTCAAGAGCTCTTGTGAATGAGGCTAGTCCCCCTACCTGATACCTAACCTTAAACATTTAGCACAAAATATCATATGGATACAACAGAGACAAAAGAAAACTAATAGTACATCGGTCTACAGGCTTGTAAAGCTATCACTATGCTACCTATGTACATGCCAACAGTCTCAGAGACTCCGCCTCCTCCTACAGGAAGCTATTGGCCATCGGCGATGACCTCCCCTCCATCGGGCGCGGACCTCAGAGGGTCCGAGTTCTGAAGAGGAGGATGAAGAAACGAGTGCATCTGAGGCGGGTGTGCTGTGGAGCAACCTCAAATACGTCAGGGTGTGCCATATGGAGAGGCACTCCGTCGTAGGGGAAAGCGGGGTCGAAATCCCGCCAAAATCGAGGTACTAAAGGAATGGTCGAAAAACATATATACACGAAACTTGGAGTAACCTACGGCATACAAGGAGTCAAGTGCCAGGTCGTATTGCCACACCCATTGTGGCAAGTCAAGGAAGAATACCAGTGATGGCATCTGCGAATCTGAATAATACAATACATACTGGAGGGGTGAGAATACTATAAAATTCTCATAGGGTCATTCCCCAGAACACTATACAAAATACAAATAAGGAATTTATGCATATAAATCATTCATATAAAGATCATAGGCATCAATGCTAAAATATATGGATTAGGGAACTTAGAATGGCACCACTTAATCAATCATGTACTATTATTTGCAACCATAGGTTCAATTCCTCCATCTATATACATCTACTGACTTATAAATTTTCTAGGGAAGTCCTTACTTTTGCCTTCCCTCTCTATCCCATTTAAGCCTTGTTTCTATTTTCCCTATATGTTCAAACATACAACGCAGAGTTTATACATACTATTTCTGTATTTTCTCACATAACTGCATTATGTACTTCTTTTTCCTTTCTCAAAAGCATGCTTACATTACAAATAGGTATTCAATTATATTAGAGGCTCCTTTGTGTCTCATGAACAAGTAATTGAAATAATCAGCATGGGTTCATATGCCATAGACTTGGAATAGGTATCATACTATCATAAATTTTCAATCATCCTCACATTCCAGCACCTTGGCAAAATTACTATTCTAGGTGCAACCTTTAATTTCCATAACAAACGGCCATTTCAAGAGCCACAAAAATTCTACATAACACTTCAATGTGTCTAGAATAACCTGTAAAATTTTTAGGACAAAGAGCTCTATACCTACTTTAGTAAAATGTACAAATTTAGTGGTTAGGGGCCACCATTCACAGTTTACCTTGTGTTCCCAAAATTTTTAACCCTAGTAATTGATGAAATCAAGGGACAAGAAAATTTATAGTGATACTTCAATATGTTATTAACTTTTGTAAAACTTTCATGGCTAATTCAATCAATTTCTATGATAATAAATTCAAATTTATTGCTTCAGTTTCAACAACCAAGACAACATCAATCACTTTTGGTTCTTGATTTTTTTGAGGCAGTAAATTTTAAAATCAGCACCCAAGAAAATTCAAATAGTTATTTAAGATGTTAAATACAACATATAATTTTTATAGCTCATGAAAGTACCACAAATATACCAGAAAATTCATGCATAATTACTTGCCAGGACAACTAGGAATCCAGGCCTAGCCAATTTTCTTTGATAAAAATCCTTTTCTAACACCATCCAAACCCACCACCAAAATTAATACATCAATATCAACATAATATAAACCAATATAATAAAAAATTTCATACCTATCTCAACCCAAAAATAGATCAGAAAAATTGACAAAAGAAGGCAACAAAAACCCTACTTTGAGTAACCTAGTAGCTCCTTGGCTTCAAGATTATCCAAGCTTGATTCCTTCTCCTCCAAAGCTCCCAAACCAACTTCAAACCCCTCTGATATCAGTGAGGTGTGAGGTACAAGACAAGGTTTGATGAGAAATAGAAATTTTGTTCGGTTAGATTGGTAGAGAATTTGGTGTAGAACAAGTTTAATGAAAGAACTTTGAGGTTTCAACAACTCTAGGCTAGTGTTTTTGGGCTTGGAACTCAAGAACAAGCTCTTGAGGACAACAATGGTGGCTGGTCTCTTCTCTTTCTCTTGTTGGCTGAATTTCTTCTTGGCTTGGAGGAGAAGATGATGACTTGTTTCCTTGTATTAAATGCCTTGAAGATATTATGTAAAGTAGTAATTATTTATGTCATAAAGCAAAATGAATGGCTAAGATTTAATTTCTGGCCTTCCACATGTCCTAATTAGATAGATATCATCCATTTGTGGTGATGGAAATATCTTTCGGTGTTAAAAATCACACACCGAATGGGTAAACACCTTACCCATAAAACCGATATTGCCCAAAATTAATTCTAGGCATAAATTTGTCATTCCCACACATTTCTAACCTTATCCTCATATTTTCTTAACTTTGGGCATCTCTGTTGAAACTCAAATTTCGGCTTGCCCGCTGGAGGCCACAAAACACTCTCGATCACTTGGTCGTTTCCATCACAACTACGTCTGTCAGAATCCTAATATTCTTATTAACTTAGCCACCACCACCACCTCATCCACCGCCCCTCCCACCTCTACCTCAGTCCCACCATCAGGACCCAAGCTTCCAAATGATGCCTACTCTGGTATGCCAGGCCCCACCCCTCCCGTATTCACACTTACAACCCACTCGCATTATCACCCCTCCCCTTGCCTCTAGCCCTATCACGCCCCCGACTCCCAGCCTCGCATCTAATTAGACTCCTTCCTTGACAAGGTCACATGCATGGATGCCGATGGGAAACCTCTCCGCCAGCGATGGCATGCCACTTGGGCCTCATGGTAGACGCTGGACAATTAGGCCGAATGGTAAAGATAGGTAAGTTAAAACATGTTTTTTTATTACATTTTGATTTTACGTTGCTTATGATATTTGAGTAATTTTGATTGGGTTTTGATATTTTTTTCATTTATGTAATAGTTTTCTACCATTTGCATTGGCCACCATAGGATCACAAGGTTATAGAGTTTGTAGAACCATTCGTGGCCCACATGGACTAACATCCCTGTAATGTCAAGGAGTCATGGTGGAAGATATGGAAAGTAATTATATGATTGCTTTGCTTTTGTTAAAATATATGTTTATATTATTTAATTATATTCCTTAATATACAATCACTAATGTATTATGAATTTGTTATCAGAAAACATTCTACATTGAGCTTAGCATGAGCCCGGGTGAAGAGGGCTTGGAGGATTAGGTTCGCAAGCTAATGTGGGATATGTTTCATGATGTCGTAAAGGACACATGAACAGCTCATGGTTGAACGACGCCACCTTGGCTAAGTTCGCACCACTGGGCCAACAACCCGACCTTCAAGGATAGGTTGGGTAAGGGAAAGACAAATCGAGCCTCATAGAAAGGCGGGTCGCTGCCACGAGTGGTCGAGCACCCAGAGGGGACCCAAAGAGCTTAGTAATTCTTTACCCTTTCTACATTTTATAATAACATTTACTATACTTGAATTGTGACAAATACTATATTTTGATGACTTTATTGTGCTTATTTATGCATGCGAAGTTGAGCCGCCCTCTAACATAGAGCGAGCTATTTTGAGAGACTACACCGAAAAAGGTGAGCAGAGGGGCAGTTGGAGAGGTCTAGGTAGACTCGCTCAAGGTGACCTATGTAAGTTTAAATTTAGACATATCTTTACCTAATTTTTATTATTATTTTCATTTATGTCATAATCATTACTTACAACTTGTTTTTTCTTTTTTCCTTTACAGCGCAGTTTATAGACCTCTGAGAGGCCCAACATAGTACCAAACCTAGATGGCTGAGGCTGGGCCCGATGTTGACATTCCTCCTCTTCCCAACGAGGAAGATGTGTAGGCCCAGGTGGTTGGCGATCCTTACAAGGGTCGCATATATGGGATAAGGTACTATTTTGAGAGTATATCCCCATCCTCCGCCACTGGGTCAGCTACTAGGGATGATGCCCGAGGGAGCGTGTCCATGCCCTCAACCATGAGTTGCACCAGGAGGCCCAATTGATCGAGTAGAAGTAGTAGCAGTGCACAGCCTTCCAGGAGCTTCCATGAGCAGCGAAGGGGCGAGCAACTGTGGAGGAGGAGCAAAGATAGATCCAAGAGCTTAAGCTCTCCTAGGAGCGGGAGGAGGAGAGCAAAGAAGGAGTAGGAGAAAGCAAAGAAGGTGAAAGCTCAGCTCTGGAAGATGCAGGAGAAGATCACTATAGATGTGACGACCTTCTTTCGAGATATGCAGGAAGGATCTCTCAGCTTTGGCAAGATGCTCCCCCATATCCCACTCCCCTCCCCTCCATCTCTAGGGCTAGGCAGGCGACCCGCGATGATGATGATGGTCCAGATAATGATGATGATGATGGTCCAACTTATGCCGTCGATGTTGTTGACACCCAAGACTTCAGCTAGTTTTTATCTAACTTTATCATTTTTACTTTTTGGATATTTTTTACATTTATTGTAATTTTTATATATTTTATTATTATAATTTACTATTTTATTTAATCAGTTTAATTTATTCATTTTATTATTTTTCTTATTTAATATTAGTTTGATTGATAATTAGGTTATTATATAAATAAATAAATAAATGATTAAAGACAAATTATAAATAAACCCATGGATTACCAACGGTTATGGTATGCAATATTAATAAAATAAAATTATTTTTCAAAAATAAGCAACGTTTTACTTTTTGGATATTTTTACATTTATTGTAATTTTTATATATTTTATTATTATAATTACTATTTTATTTAATCAGTTTAATTTATTCATTTTATTATTTTTCTTATTTAATATTAGTTTGATTGATAATTAGGTTATTATATAAATAAATAAATAAATGATTAAAGACAAATTATAAATAAACCCATGGATTACCAAGTTTATCCCTGGATGCAATATTAATAAAATAAAATTATTTTTCAAAAATAAGCAACTCAGGTAAGCCCATCGATAAGGGGTTAAAGAATTATTTTATTTATTCCAATATCGAGTAAAATAAAAACATGTTGGTATAAATATGTCTCTAATTACGCCTTTTTATCTAATTGTACCGACTAAGCATTTTAATATCCGTCGGACACATGTCAACAACTACCATAGGTTTTATTCTACCATCGGATACTTATCGACGCCTTAAAAGATGGCCCGCTACCATCAGATACCTGATATAAATACTACCCGTCGGTAATAGAGTCGATATTCGCACTTCTGGTAGTGTAACCCATATGACTAAAGAAAGTCCAAAGTCCTATAGGTAATTGTTCTTAACCCCATTTCTTGCTTTCCTAAGATTAGATTTCCTTTATTTCTTTTACACTTTCTGGACTTTATTTACATTTTCCAATCAAATACTTTACATTATGCAATTCTTCTACAATTTAACATGCTATCAACTCAATATTCCATACACAACACATAAATCACATTATACATTCATCCTCATTTCACTCACCCATGTTTGACACTCAATTCTTTTTGGTGGTGAATCTAAGAGGAGTAGCTTTTCGCTCCTGAATCAAGAACTTGAAAAGCAAAGCTTGATGTCCAAACTCTTAAGTTTTCGACAAACACCTGGTTTAAAGCTTTACCTCCTATTCAAAGGAAATCGTCAATTATTTATTTTCGACATAAAGTGTCAATATCTATAATCAATAATATTATATAGTCAAACTATTTTTATCCTATGACTATAGACACACTTGATAGCATTATTTACTAGTCAATCCCAAATTAACCCTGACTTACTCTTCTATGTCAGGTCTCATCTCCACCGCGATAGCAGCCCATCCACTAGTCCCCCACCTTGTTTTACTCGTATAATATTGACTTATGCTATTTTTAATAACAAGAGACTTCATTAGTTGCACTTAAAATTTTAACATTGGAACCCAATGATCCCAATGCAAAGGCCACAAATCAACGATATGATTAGCTTAGCACCTCTAGACAAATAATATCACTGCGCAAAGGTACCAATTGCCTCTAGCACATTCGTGTTTAAGTTGTCCTTGGTTGGCCTACTCATTTATGTGCCAAATATTCCATCTACTATGCATTCTTACACAAATACGCATGCACAGTTCCATGTTGTGGATATATATTATTATTAATGTGAGTAATTAAGTCAAATATATGTTGTCACAAGATACTCTTCGTGTTTTACCTATGAAGAAACAATTTCATGCAAAGATGTTTTTTACATTAGTATAGCAGTGCAAGCCTCAACAAGCAATGGTGTTTTCTAATTTAAGTTTGGCTGGCCTTTTTATTCTTTTTAATTTCATTTTAATATTTTAATTTTTTTTTGTCATGATATATAGTAAGTCAACAAGAAACGAAGGCTTGACAAACAATATTTTGTTCCCCTTTCATATGTTATTTTATTTGATTTAAAATAGAGATGAAAAATTTAACGATGAAAATGTAATAGCAACAAATAAGGAATTTACACACAATTGTAATATTTAAAATATAGAGCATCATAATTTATAAATTATTAGCAATTAATATATTTGAATATGGACGATATTGTTAATGTTAAGTATCAACATATATGAAAATAAATCATTTGTTTTTTTTTATCGTTGTACTACATATACAGCCTATTGTCACAAGGGGCACATAAATTACAAGGGGTAGAAAGCTAATCTAAGATACGACTTCATTGTCAAATACATCAAATATAATGGATTCAGAAAACAAAACTAAAAGCAATAACAAAGGTCCATTAATGTTTTACACGCTAAGATTGTCTTGATTTCTCTTGTTAAAATAATTTAGTCATGTGGTCAATTTGTTCAAGTCATGAAAATATGTTGCAATAAGTTCATTCAAAATGATAAAATTCACTTTCGAGCTTCACGATAGCTATGTTTGGCTTATTCATACTATTACACTTAAAAACTAATTAACTGAATTGTGATTCTGGAAATTAACCAATACAATTCATGTCATGAAGCCCTTATGTTCACATAGTCATACTGGACATGGATTTAACAACAGAGCTTCAACGTCCTTCTCTGTTGATCCTTTAGAATGAATGTAGCCATCTTTGTTGGTGTAAAGAACATCAATAAACGTGACAAGTTGAGGACTCTCATAATGAGAAGCTTTGGTATGTCAGGAGGATCAAGGAAATCCTCATTGATGTCCTTCCAAGCATTCGTTATTTGTTTGTGAAATTCATCAATGGTATGTTGTTTTGTAACACCATGTTGTGTAGCACTCAGCAGGAAAGGCAACAAGCCCTCTCTTATTCAAACTAACCAAAACAAAGGATGAAATTAATTTATCACATATATGTATAGTAAACACATGTTAGGATGTAAAATCATTTATGTATCTCTGCCCATCAACTTAAGCTTTGGGGAGAGATGGTTTTATAACATGATATCAAAGCCTCAATAACTAAAATGGTCAAGGCTTCGATCAAACCATAATGTGATTCTATCTATCAGCTTAAGCATTTTTGGAAGATATGGTTTCATGACAAAAACATCAATTCCTAAAAAAAAAACATCAATTTACATATGGAAAGATTGAAGGCATCAAATTGATCCCCAAACGATTTTTTGATTATAGATTGACTTCAACTTATCTTAACATTTTGATGTTAAGGAACTATTATTATTTAACAACTAAGTTAACACTATAATGATCTTTGAAGTACTACAGTGAATTTATTTTTAGTAATAAAAAATTATTATCCTAAATGATGAGTTTAATAAAAAAAAAATACCTAATTGGAAACAATGTCATCCATGAGTCTGAGATAATTGTTGAAGCTACTACAATTTTTGGGTTTTCAAATATCTATTGGAAGGCCTTTTTAACAAAACATCTTTTCCCAATGAAGGATATGGCAATAAGCACACCATAAGCAAAAGATGTAATACCTAGATTTTTCTTTTAGTCGTATTTATGTGTTAATCACAGTTGATTGAGTTTAATTAGGGATTAATTTCATTAATTAATTACATAGTGAACAATTAAATATTTCTAATTTAATTCAGTCTCTTAGTAGTTTAGGTTCATGTTTATGTTAGTTATGGTGTTGAGTTATTTAGAAATTGAAAAGTAGAGTATTTTAAAATTTAGAGCTCTCTCCCATCTAAAATTTCAAAGTCCCTCTCAATAGTTTAAAATTTCAAGACACTCAATATTATGTAAACCATTTGAATTCATGGTGCAAAGAAATGCTATTTATTTGTTGTCTTGCATTTTTTTTAACATTTCATGAGATTAGGAGCAAATTACACTAGTACTCCTTAACCCCCACTTAATACCTGCACTACCCTTAATGAAACAATACAAAAATGCAACCCTAGACCTTTGAAACCACAGCACGGACCCCCCTCTGTACCCATACACATTCATTTTGTTTTCAAACACAAAACACTTTTCTTCTTTTTCTTCTTCTTCTTCACCTCATCCCTACACTTGAACTTGAGTCACAATCTTTGCTTCGTGTTCTCTTTAAACACTATGCCTCCATCCAATTAGAGTTCAAACTCCTTCTCTTTTTGGGCATCACAATTGTGGCTATTAGAAGGCATAAAGCAAGAGGTTTTGCTTCACCTAAACTCACCAAAGCTTTAAGAGGCTCCTTCCTTTGTCGGTCTTCATTTTGCTAGGGTTTTTTATCATATTCTTATTTGGTTTATCTATTATGTGTTCTAAATTGGGATTTATGTGATTTTTTGGTTCTCACTTGAATAAATCCAAAACTTAGTCTTTAATAGGGATTATTTGCCTTGTTGAAAGAAATCAATTTTTAGAGTCTCTATGTTGATGTGCATTTTTAGACTTAATGTAAGAACCCTTTTTGTATCATGATTTTGTTATGTTTTTGGTGGGATTCTAATGAAATTTAAATGCTTGACCCTATATATATATATATATATATATATATATATATATCTATGTATGTATGTATGTGTGTGTGTGTGTATACCTTTGTTTCTTATGTATAAAAGCTTGGAAATATGTCCTATTGGGGTGTGTTTATGGGTGTGAAAATTGATACACAAAAATTCATTAAAGTGCATGCCATGTATTTGACAAAATTCTTAAAGAAGGCTAAGTGTTGGTAAGGGGCTGTTGGTGAAATACCTTCCATTTTGCATATTATTGAGCTATAAAGCTTGTTTGTTTTGTGTGATGTTTCTACTTTAAATTCAAGTCCAAAAATGATATGTTGATGATCAGGTTTTGTGTTATTTGACTTGGGTTGATGATTAATGAAGATTTGAGCTTATGTTCCTTTTTTTTTAATTCTCAATTTATGGTGTTAATGGGTATTTGGGAGTTGTTTTGCTTATTAATGTGGGTGATAATGTTTAGAAAAGGTTTGGGACTCATAACATTGATGTTTGGTTGCTAGAAAAATGTCAAGAGCCATTTCATGCCCTTATTTATGTTTTTCTGCTTGATGGAATTTTGATATGTAGGGGTCAAAAAGAGTGAAGACATGAAAGTTTTATGTTGGATTTGATAAACATAAATGCAGAAAAAATTTGGTCTATTTAGCTTTGCATTTCTTGGACAATTTGCAGCACTTTTCTAGTTTTTTTTAGAACAGTAGTAGTGCTGAAATTTTGTGGGGTTTGGGGGCTGTTTTCTTGCAGGAAAATTGAAGGAATTATGTTGGGTTTAGTTACTATAAGTGTAGAAAAAATTTCCAGCTCTTTAGCTTTGTAGTTCTTGAAAATTTTTAGCACTTTTCTAGCTATTTGGGGGACGTTATATGCCTCTATTTTTATGCTTTTGCTGCTGCAAAATTTTTGGTTTGGGGGAGGGATAAAAAGGATGAAAACATGAAGGAATTAGATTGGGTTTGATAGCTACATGTACAGAAAATTTCTATCACTTTAGCCTTGTGTTTCTTAAAAAATTTCCAGCACTTTTCTAGCTATTTCAAGTTGCTGTATTCACTGCAAGAATGGGACTTGAGGGCTGCTTTTTATACAGAAAAATGATGTATGACGATGGGAATTGGGTATTCAAGTGTAGGAATTTAATTGTGAGTTGTGGTTCAATGGGCATGTGCTTAGGGGTTGTTTCTTTCATGTCATTTGAAGAACTAAGTTCTATAGGGCTGTTTGTAAGAGTTTTTAAAACTATTTTGTATTTTTGAAAACAAAAGACTAAAAAATCTTGTTTTTTAATTTGTTTTACAAAATTTGATTTTAAAAACTAAAAACACAAATCAGGTTTTAAAAACAAAATGAAGAACAACTTTGAGTTGTTTTTTTATTCTTTTGCTTTAAAATTGAGAAAACATGTGGTGGCAAACTTGTAAATATTCAAACTTTGTGTTCTTGCCACTCTATTATTCCTATTTGTGGCCAAGGGGCTATGGGCTCATAGCCCCTTCACTTTGTTGGACTTCTCCATCAAGCCTTCCTCTTTGCTCACGGCGACCTCAAGCGGCAACCCAGGACCTCGACAAAGGAAGCAAACCTTGCGACCAAGCAACAGGAGCCCGCCACTCTCCACTCGCGACGAACCAAGACCCACCCCGTAGCCACCGTGAGAGAGAGAGAGAGAGAGGGTGCATAGCGAGCTGAGCTCGTGTAAGTTATAGGCACGGCTGAGGGATCCCGAGAGATGCAATGACGGATGTGCGACGGTCCGAAGATCAAAAGGGAGCCGCCAGGGGGTTGAAGGACGATGGAGAAAGAAGAGGAAGAAGATGGAGGGTTGAAGGCGTGGGGAAGCTCTTATTCAGCCTTTTTTTTGTTCAACTTTTCTTTTTCTGTTTTCTTTTTTTAATTAGTTGATTTATATGTATGGTTTTGATTTGGGGGCTCTTGACTTTTATGAACTGAAATTGATTTAACACTTCACATTGTTGGACTATTTGAGTTGGAATTAATGGAAGTTGTTTTTTCTCGTGTATTATTATTATGAAAAATTGGCACCAAGTTGTATTATAACTATTTTTAAAGTAGGAACTTATCTAAATAGGTTTTCTATTTTTCACCATTATAAAATTGTTCTTGAAATTAAATTATCAAATAGTTTTTTTGTATTTTTTGTTTTTAAAAACTAAACTTAAAATTATTTTTGAAAAAGGTTTTGAAAACAAAAACGAAAAACACTTCCAAACAGCCCCATAATTTTTCCAGGAACTATAGTTCAAGTGTTTGGTGATGATTTGGGGTCCTAAATGAGTAGTCTTGAGTGCTCTAGCTATTGGGAGTTTAAATGAGTTCTTTTGGTTATGAAATGTTTAATAAAATGGTGTTGTTTGCTGAAAATTTTCCAGCATGATATTTCCTCTCATAAAGTGGCAATGTGAACTTGGTTTCTTGCATCGTTGACTTTGGTTTTGTGTACAAGTGTTAGGGTGTAATGAAATACATTTGGATTGAAATTTTGGAGTCTTTGAACTACTCTATTTGATTTGAAAGATAAAATTTTGGTTTGGGGTTGAATATGTTAATCTAAATTTGGTATTATTTTGATCTTGTGAGTTTGAGATATGTGTATGTGAATGGTATTTAGAAATTGTATTGTTGATTCTAATAATTGGAATATGCGATTGGATGGATGCTAGCTGAGTTTGATCTTTTTCTAGCAATTGGTTTAGGCACATTTATGTTATGCATTGAGTGACTTTCAAATTGAAATGTTAAATCATTAGAAATTGTATGATTAGAGTATGCACATGGGGAGCATCTCATGGACTACGTGACATAGCCTAACTCATTCAAACGTGAAGTGTAGTCAGAATGTTAGCATGAGTTAAGATTATGTTCTATAGGCCTTGGGATGCAAACCAAAGTATATTGAGTAGAAACTCTAAGCTTGTCATTTAAATGCATAAAGGTTATGCTTATGTCTCCTAATAATTTATGAGACTTTTCCATTATGTTGCAAAATAAGATGTGAGGAATTTAAATTTAAAGTTTACGTGAAATTCCCCCTTTATTCCCGTTTAAATCTAGTGACAACTAGCTAGGTTGAGGTCATCCTAGGCGATAGGTGAATTGAAGTATAGGCAACAGGTTAAATCGCTAAGACGGTGACGTGGTTAGTATAGGCGACATGAGAGAAAGTTCTTCTTCTATCCCCATTTAAATCTAGTGCAGCTAGTTAGGTTAAGCTCATCCTAGTTAGGTTAAGCTCAATTTAGACGGTGACTAATAGCATGTTAAATTGCCGAGGTGGTGACATGGTTGGTCCATGTGACATGAGAGAGGGTGGCATGTTTAAGGAATTAAATTTTAAGTAAAGTAAAATGTTAAGATGCGAGATGACTTATTTCATTGCATTTTCACGCATGCCTTCTTTTGTACGTTTATGATTATTCTAGTGATGTCATGTATTCTATTTTACGTTCTTTAATCAAGAGATTTTCCTGTGTCAATTCGGAGTTCTAGTTTGTGAACCAATTAAATGAACTAAAGTATATGCCCACTTATTTCATAATTAAACTAAAGTGACTGGAGGCGACAATGATAACACTTGAACTATTTTTATATAGCTACTGAATCTCCTTTTGAATTCTCACTCCATGTTATTTTTCATGTCGTCTTCAGACAACACAGTGGATCAAATGGTGGAGTCTCTTGAGTCCCATGATCTTTGGAGATTGTGCATTCTTAGAGATTAGATGCCATATCATTGCATATCTTTTACTTGTCATTCTAGAGTATGTAAATTATTGATTTAATTTATATGGTTCCTTTATGTATTTCCCCAATATTATGAATAATGTATTGAGAGGATCTTAGTATCGACTCTTAACTTAAATTCATTTATGTCATGCTCTTTATTAGGATCCTATGCTCTGCCATGCGACTTGTATTGGGTATGGTTGTCCTCCATGGACTCATGCCCTTTTATAATATACTAGTATCCTATTATATGGTGATGTGTTGATTTGTGATTTTAAATGCTTACTATGTCTAGGATTTGTTCTTCCATTTGTTTATTGTCAAGGAATATGGTTTTATTCATAGGTTGCATTAGTTTATTATGCGCTTACGAATAAGGCTCTTGCCATTTTAAGTTTTCAAAAAATAAAATTTATTTTGTATTTTTCACTAAAAGTATTTTGAGTAAACTAAACAAATGAAATCAAATGTAAGAAATCTAATAATTAACCAATTATGACGTACACATAAGAGGTTAATAATTATTGTGTTCCAGAAGACACCAATGCAATACTCATGTACTCCTCTACAATTGGCGTATAATTGCAATTGAACCATTTAGCCTTAGTAAAGTAGGCTTGGGCCAATCTTTTCACCTACAATACACACCACAATAATTCACAAAAATCATAGCAATAAAAAATAGTCAGATAAATTTTGAGTCACACCATGTCTTAAACTTCCTAGCTAGTTCTTAGTTCATGTCCAAAAGAAGATCTTTATTTTTCGGCAAAATGTAAAGACAATATGTATATATAGTTTTGCTTCATTTTTAGCATGGATTACACAAAATGTTTTTCCTTCCTTTGCCATCTCTTGTTCTATTTATCATAAGCATCTAATAATGTTTGGTGGCAATGCTTCATATGTAATAGCCTAATAAAATCGAACCATGCTTAAGTCATGTTTCGCTCTTATTAGTTATTCCTGCTTACGTTGCGTTCTTTTTGTAAATTACTATTACATGAAGTTATTGGGAAATTTTTTTTTTAAAACCACATATTCAAAATCAAGCCTATAGCTTGAATTGGAAGTTACGTGTAGTGATTCTAAAAGATTCTAGTCAATAACTTTTAGCAAAACAAAGTCACAAGTACATAATAAAACTAGCACATTTTAATAATAATGATAAGTACAATACATAAGTGTTTCAAGAGGGTGGGTATTCCAGCCTTAATACAACTTTCAATAGAACAACAAAACAAGTACAACAATACACCAAGGTTCCAAAGGAACATTTACTAATACGGAAACATAACTAAACATTCACTAAAACTAGGTAACAAGGCAGTAAATAATAATGGCGGAGCAGCACGTCGAAAGATCCATCCCTTATACAATATGGTGGGTGCGAAAAAGACTCCTAACGGGCACGAGGTATAAGGGGGTGCACTGCTTGTTGGACAGGTACTCCGCCAACAGCTAGATGACTAGAGCCGTCGCTATAGGTCGTAGTCTAATATGGATATCACGTCAGGAACGGGACCCAACTCGTCAGACGGCATCTCCCAATTATGACAACCATCCTCCTCAAAATCATCATGCCAGTTGTCGAAGTCTTCCCTATCAAATCTTCTTCTTCTTCCATAGGGTCTTCCTCTGGGTCATCTTCCTCATCATCATCCAGGTTAGGCTCAAAGGATCATCTTAAAGGCTCGATGTCCAAAGGCTCCTCGAGGATTTTCATCTCCGAAGTCAGAAGATAGTTCTACCATGGGTATGTGACATGGAGGGGCTGCGAGGATTTGTACATCGGAGTCAGAAATCAGAAATGATGTAGGGCCTGCTAGGTGAGGTCTGACGTTCGCGTTCTGCTACTAGGGCCACCTTGATAAAACAAACTCCTCCAGAAAGGGGCCCTACCTCCGGGGTCCAATCAAAGTCGAAGTCAGAGCTCTGGGGCGAGCCATCATCGGACGCATTCAAATCTAAAGATGACATGGTTCAGGAGAAATCATAGATTTCTTATAGGCAATTTTTATCTTATCATGAGTATCATCACGTACATCTCTAGGCCACTTTGGTTTTATTAAATGAAAGAATCAAGGACAGTTAAAATTTCATTATGCTTTATTTTCGAAAATGTTCATACTCCAAAGTGACATATCTTTTAAATTCTTTTATTAACAAGGATAATAAATTTGAGCAGATAGCATAATTTTAGCAATTACTTGCAGAAATGTAACAATGCATGCATTCTTTAACTTGATTCGGTCTTTCACTTAGTGCACCAACACCAATGTCTTAAAACCTCCGTGGGTAATGAGCTCATACCGTGGCCGTCGCCACAACTTGTTCCATGAGAAAAGCTCAACGAATGGGGTGAAGGGTTAAGCAGTGAGCTTCTCCCATTACTTTTATTCATACTTATATGCAATTATTCTTGACATTCAACATTTCTCATATGAATCATCATGGTAATGCATTATCATTCAATACAATATATGCTATATGATCATTACTCAAGTCATATAAGGCATAACATTCATATCATAGCAGATATAGCACTTTGAAGCATTCATGCATATATTGAACCATTCATGATCATTCATAACATTTCATACATATTCAAGATCATAGGTCATAGTCAAGCATTATGTGTGTCTCAAAGTTATTAAGTCTTATTTAATTGAAACATAAGCTTATGGATCATGGGTTAAATTCTCTTAGTCATTTATGAGTGAAAATTCTTAGTTATGTGTAATTATGGATTATATATCTTTATTATATTCTATTTAATCTAATAAGTTTTATTTAAATAATTTTTAACCCTCTTGAAATTGGTAATTACAGATTTGCCCTTAAAAAGTGCTACTTTTGGGTTGTTAGAGTTTTACAGCTTATTACCAATTCTAGCATGTTTGAATGAAAAATTAATTTCTCTCTCTACACCTACTCTCTCAAGAAAATAAGAATATCCTCAGATTCCTGACTTAAAACCTATCATGTGAACTAAATTATGCATAGAAAGTCCAAGTGAGATGTCTTTTATACCCTTACAAAGTTACCCTATTCCAGCAGTATCCAAAAGTTCAATCCGCAACTTACTTCACGATTTTGGAACAACGTGAAACTTTTCAGTGTATGTATCTTATATTTCTGTGTTCCTTAGGATCTTAGCTTTCCAACAAAACTAATTTCACATGTTTTTCATTTTTTTGGAGAAAGAAAACCGCAATTTAGTGCTCAGGGGTCAGACAGCATCTTCAGTAAAAAGGCTAAACTTTGAAAAATTATATCTTTCTCTAGAAGATGAATTTTTCTATGCTTTCTTTGGAGAATGTTCCTGGAAGGGTTTACTTTCATGTAATTTTTACAGAGGTTTAAATGGCATGGTTTTCAAATGTGACACATTTTTGTACACCTATCTCAGGCAAAACATTTTTCAGCACTAGTGTGTGTATGTGTGCTTGCTTCTTTTCAATATAGATCATGGATTCTCATTATTTTCAACATGGCCAGCATATATAAACTTCAATACAGAGACTTTAAACATACTATCACATATCTTAGAGCATACATACCATGGAATGAAATAACACAACTTTTAGAAGGGGTAAATGTGCAAGCTTTAAGTCTTTGAACCTAGAAAGAGCTAAAGACTTAAAACGTTCACATTCTCAAGATAAAAACCACCTACCAAGGAATGAAGAGGTATTATGTGAGTCCTTCAACCCTTGTAGGGTCACAAAAAATAGAGAAAAAAAGAAAGATTAGAAAAGAAATCTTTGTTCCTAGCTCCAAGCTTGAATGCCTTGTTCGCAAATGGAAGCTAGTGTGTAACTTGAAGTATGTTTTCAAAGGTTAAGAGTGGTTTCTTTGTAAGGCAGAATGGGGTCTTAGGGCTGAAGGTTTGAGTGTTTAACAAGGAGGTTTGAAAGAAATTTGCAAGAGGTTTGAGGTTTCAAAGCTTAGGAGTAATTAGGAGATAGCATGAGCATAAAATGAAGGCATCATGCCTCCTTTTATAAGCTCTCTTGGCCGAAATGTATAAGGGGCTGTTTGGAGGATTTTATTCTTCCATTTAGTTCATTTAGTTGGCCACTTAGTTGAGGTAATGGGAAATTAAAACTTGGTTAGGTTCGATAGTTGGTCTTTATACTACAAAAACACCACCCTAAGACTAGTTTTTCATGCCTGAGACAACTAGTCACAAATGACATCTATCATCCTTGTCATCTAGACCTTCAAGCAAGCCTCAAATCATATTCTTATCATCCCTAAAGGTGGCTGAAATTTCAGCCATGCAGAAAAATAATGAGAGGAATCTTGTGCTTTTATTTTAATGTGTAACTTGGTGTTATCTTGTAGTTAAATTAGTTTTAGTGTAAGTTATTTTGAAGAAACTTATGTGAGTATTTTCTGTTACATGTTGGCTGAAATGTCAGGATTAGAAAGGGTCCATTGGATTTATAAGAGTTGTTCTATAGAGAAACATATTATGGTGGTTATTCGGGTGTTTTTACCTCTTTTGGTAATGTTCTCTTTTACCAAAAATAGTTTAATCTATCTTTTAAATATATTTTATTCTTAATAAGGAAGCTATCATACATTAATCATATTAAACCCACATCAGGTTGGTAAGCATGCTTATTAATAATTAATCATGTCTACTTTCATTATTTTAGGTATAATTCATTTTTAAGATCATTACCATTTATGGTAAATTACAAGTTAAGCTTATTTTGTTATTATTATGGAATCATATGTTATTTACTTTGATCTAATCCATGGTTAGTATATTAACCCTTGATTAGCTTCAATTACCACTTAATCATGAGTTAATAGGTCGTTGATCATTGTTTGATCTTTATGTTTGACTATTGTATATTTTAGTTGATTTTTTCATGATTTTGTTGACTTTCACAAATCTTTGACTTTTAGGGTTGACTTTGACTTTGTGGTTAACTTTTGACTCAAGAGTTTGACTTTTTGATTTTGACCTTTGACCTTGACTTTTATTGACCCTTAGTCAACACTTAACCTTTTATGTTGACTTGCCCTTGCTTGGGTGAAAGTTCAACGTTTCAAACGAAAACGTTTACTCGGGTTATCAGAGTGAACCTTTATTTAGGATGAAAATGGGAATGTTACATCATATATTTTGGAAAAAAATCCATACAGGTAATGTCCCACCTAAAATATACATTAATTATGTATGCAAAAGGTTATCATACATGGCTAACAGATTCCTTCTTGATCTCTACTTGTAATTCAATTAGGAAATTAACAACAAAAATGAAAATATTTCATAGTTAATTTAAACATCAAACCTTGCAATTGCTTTAGTGAAAAGCTACTCATTAAGTGTACCATAAACATCATATATATCATCGATTGTTGATAACAAGGATATCATCTTTGTTGTTATCATTCTACCAAGAGAGTATTGTGCCATAAAATACACTCCCAATATCCAAAAGTAACATTCCACTTTCTTATTGTGAGCAAATGGCAATTTTTCTGTAAAATCCAAATCTTTCCACCACCTAATTCATTAAATACAACCAATTTCCATAAGACATGAAGAAATTAATGCTTTCTAATTATTTTGTTAAGGTGGTTGTTAATAAAAACTTACATTGAAATACTACCAAGTTCCTTTTGATGTTATTTTTGAATCATATTAAAATCTAATTTGGCCAACAATAGTAGATTTTCATCATAGGAGTGTTCTTCCTCATATGTGAGATGTAATGCCTTGCCACAAGCCTAGGCAAGTTCTTGCGAGTGGGCGCTTTAAGCTATTGTTAATTTTTGCAACAAGTGAATTACTCAATTGGGTGGTTATTAACTCAAGGTGTGAGGAAGTGAAAGCAACTGCTTCATCTAATATGTCCTTTCCATGAATCCTAAGATGTATAGCTTCAAACAAGCTTAACATTCCCTCAACATTGGTAGTAAGTCTTTGGTTGAAGTTCCCTTCATAATCTTTGAACTTTTTAAATGCATCTAGAATTCATTCACTAACCAAAATACTTTAATTATTGTCATGACAACTTCATTAATCAACCTAACTAGTCGTCATTAAATTTAAATGCGGATAGAGGGGAACAACTTCATTCATACTTTAAACATAACTTCATTGTATCTTATGCTCCAACATCATGTAAAAGTCTCATAGGTTGTTAGGAGACATAAGCATACCACTTTATGTATTTTAATGACAAAATGTACATTTCCATCATTTAGCATTTCAATTTGGAATTACACAATACATAACATAAACGTGCCTAAGCCAATTGCCGAAAAAGGACTTCAACTAGCATTCATCCAGTCACATATTCCAATAATAGAAACAATAATGACATTTCTAAATACCATTCACATGCACATATCAAACTCACAACATCAAGATAATATCAAATGTAGATTAACATATTCAACCCCAAACTAGAATTTTATCTTTCAAATCAAATAAAGGAAATCAAATAAAGTAGTTCAAAGACTCAAAATTCTCAATCCAAATGCATTCTCATTACACCATAACACTTGTACACAAAACCAAGGTCAAGGATACAAGAAATCAAGTTCACATTGCCACTTTATAGGAGGAACACACATGCTGAAATTTTTCCAGCAACTAGCACCATTTTTATTAGACATTTCATGACCAAAGAAACTCATTTAAACTCCTAATAACTAGAGCACTCAAAATAATCAAGACTCCTTATCTAAAATCACAAAGCATCATCTAACTTTAAACTATGGTTGCTGGAAATTTCTGGCACTTATTCCTCAAATGTCATGAAAGAAAACACAACTCTTGAGCACATAACCAAAGAACCACAACACACAATTAATTTCCTCCACTGAAATACCCAATTCCCATCCTCATACATCATTTTTTCTGCATAAAACAGAAATTTTTACAATAGCCCAAAATAGCTATCAAAGTGCTGTAAATTTACAAATACTACAAAGCTAAAGAGCTGGCAAATTTTTTAGCACTTATAGCAACTAAACCCAACATAATTCCTTCAATTTTTCTACAAGAAAACAGCCCCCAAACCAAAAATTTACAGCAGCAAAAACAAAGAAAAGAATGTGATTTTACAAGAATTAGAGAGTCTACAACACATTTCAGCACCTACACTTGTACCCAAGTGCCATTAAACTTGAGCTAAACCATTATGCATTGCATTTCCACCCAAATAGAACAACCCATAGCCCAATAATCAACCCCCCTGAACAAAATTTATAATAACTATGAGGGAAGCAAGTTAATGATTTCAGCAAGCATAAAACTTAAGTTAATTCTCTCTTCTAATTAAACTCACCCAACATTAAACCAAACTAACCAAAATGCCTATTTTTGGATTTATTCATGCACAAAACAAAGACACCATTAAAATAAAGGAATAACATATAAATGATACATTATTTTTGGATTTATTCATGCACAAAATAGAAACACCATTAAAACAAAGAAATAACACATAAATTATACATTATTTTCAAATTTATTCATGCACAAAATAGAGACACCATTAAAACTAAAGAATAACACATAAATGATATCTTAAGGAGAGCTTAGATGTTGGAAAAACTCATACACAAGAAGTAAAAGAACATAAACAAGCTCTCCAATGGAGGCAAATGAACATAGAAAGTGGAAGTTTCAAAGACAACCCCTTCCAAAAATATGGAGGAACAAGAAGACAGAGCTTCCTTGAGGCTTGTGGATGTGGAAGGAAGCAAAAATCTCCTCCCTCATCCTCCTATGGACATGGCTGCTACAGGTACCACGAGAAGAGCTTTGTGCTCTTAGAGGTGGAGATGTGGTGGCCTTGGATGTGGTGTGGTGGTAGCTTTGGGTGTGTTTGGGTTTTAGGGCAAGAATGGAAGTAGGATTGGGGTTAGGGTGCCATGGGTCTTGACGCTTTGAGGAAGAAAGAGAGAATAGAGGAGTGGTGAAGATGGAGGTGTGTTTGAAAGGGGAAAAGAAGAAATGTAAAGTGGTGGGGAGGAGGGTGGCGCTAGTGCACAATTAGGGAGTAAGGATTTTTTTCTTTTTTTGGTAGAGAGGGTGTGTTGGTGTAATGTGATAGGAGTAGGTGAGGGAACTAGGTAATTTCATACACAAAGGCACTAAATAATAATTAAATCAACCCAAGACCATAATTAAATAACTTTTTTCATACGCCACTCATCCAAGTAAATTTTATTTTAATGTTGTGTTTGAAATTTAAATTGAAAGAAGTTCTAAATTTTCAAAACATTCAAATCCTTAACTTTTAAATAAATAAAAAACAACAGCTAACATAAACATGTACTCAAAGTACTAAGAGAAGAATGTTTAATTATCCATTATCAAATTAATTAAGGAAACTAATCCCTAAATTAACTTAATTAGTTCTAATTAACATATAATTGCGATTAAAAGAAAACTTGGGTATTACGTAATCTCTATGCATTTCACAAATTTGTATTTTCTATAACTTCTTTTAATAAAACAATTTTGAAAAAAAAATGTGATAGTAATTTATAATACCAAAACTAAAATTAGAATAATAAAAGTTTTCTATTAATATAACATTGTATTAATAAAATTTATAATATAATTCAATATAAAATAGAATCAAATATGCTAATAAAATATTTTTCACTAGTATTATATCAATTAAAGGTAATATTATTTGTATCAAATAATTTATGTTGTGTTTTATAATTAAATATTTTTTCATTTGGGAACTTGATTAGTCAAACATTTTTTAACACAAAATCAAACAAGCATACGTAGAAAAAAAAATAACATCATTGATGATAGTTGTACTTTTTGTATTGTCTATCTTTGATAGTAGTTAAAATTACAATCATTTAAGTAAAATCTAAATGTATTATATTTTAATTGCAATAGATGACACTTATTGTAATTTTTAATTGCTATAAGTACATTTGACTTATAGATATTTTTGAACTATGTAGTGTATTTACTTGCCCATAGCAAAGAAATATTATTCACTAATGTTACAACGTCCCTAGATAGACACGAGAAAAAGATTTTAATTTTTAATAGGTCAATGGAGTTGCCATCAATTTTTATTTATGGTAAAAATTGAAAAACTTTCAATTTGATAAGACTGGTCATTTAAGATAAAATTGGATTCGGAGTCCAATTATGATTAAGAAATGGTGGAAACTTAATCCCATTACACTCCTAATACATCCGTCTTATGAAGGTTAGCCAAAGTTTGTTGTGCAAAATTAAAATAACTTTAAAAATTTATTTTTTCCTAAAAACTAAAGTCTGAAAAAATATTTACAAAGAAAATAAAACCAATTTAGGAAAATTTAATTTTGGCTTGACTAACAATATCGCTCCTACGTATCCTCATGTAATAAGGAACTCAAAGTCATGTAGTTCTTCTAAAAAATAATTGTGTGTTGGGTTAGTTTTATTTACAAAAATTAAAGCTCATTTAAAAGAAAGAAAAAGACTTAACGATTTGCTAAAAAAAAAAAAACTAAAAGAAAACTTGACCCCAATGATGACTACGTGATGAGAATAAACTTGAAAGCCAAAATGATCTTGGAAACGATACTTAAAAAAATAATAGCAACTACGGCCAAACCATCGAAACAAAAGCGTAAAATAATAAATTAATAAAATGAAAACAATCACTGAAAAGAAAGACTTAACAATCTAAAAGGGTAAGAACAAGCTTGCAGGACATTCAAGGGGACCTAGACGTGGCTACTCCATGGGGTGATAGTTATGAAGGCAATGATGCAATGCGGTGAAATTGAAACTGGGTTTGGATCACGGCTTGGCGGTGATCATAAGAGGGTAATGCGGAAGTTCATGATGGCTACGATGATAGTATGGGTTGTGAATGTGTTTGGGTCAATGGCAAAGATAATTGTGTGACTGTTTGATATGGGTAGTGATAGTGGGTTTGGGTTGTGATGTGGTAGTGATTATGGAGGCAGAAGGTAGTGAAGGTAAGTTGAGGTTGGCGTTGGTGGTGGAGATTAGATATGGGTTGTGCCACTCCAATGTTCTGAGAATTTTTTATCCCCCTTTGATCAACTAACAATGACTATATATACACCTCTTTTACCCTAATATAATTAATGACAAAATTATTTAACCTGATGCTAATTGATATTAATTAAAGAAAACAAATCAAACTAATTAACAAAATAAATCAAGTCATAAATAATTAATAAATGCAAAGTAATCAGCCTAAAAGGAAGATTTGATTTTTTATCTTGATTTTTTTTGTTGAAACCAAAATTAGGTGCTGACAACTAAAATTTATAAATAATAAAGGATGCTAATTGAAAGGAAATTGAGTGTATACTTGTTTATGTAACTCTTCAAAGTTGTCATGAGTATGATCTCACTCAAAAAGAGAAGGTTGAAACACAAATAAAATACACAAAATGTAAAAAAAAAAAGTTGATTATTTGTAATATTTATACATAAGGAGAAAATAAGTAAAATGCAAAGAAAACCAAAGATAAAATAGGTGAGAAGTTTGTGTTTGAATTAATTGTTACTTGATCACATTATTTTTTACATTATTTATCAATAAAATTCATATAATCTTGACCTTTAAATAATTTAAAAAATTTAACTTCAACTTAAAATAAATTTAACTTTGTATTTTAAAATTTAAGAAAATTAATTAACAACATTTAAATTGCAAAAATTATATTATCATAAAATAATAAATTAAAGTAATTATTTAAGTTTTAATATTATATAATTTACATATAAAAGATTAATATATTATTATGTGCACCCAAAATAAAATGTCATGTGAAACTATTTTCTATATATTATTAAGGTCTTTTCTTTCTTTAAACTCGATTGTAAAATAATTCAAAAGTCATTTTTGTTTGTTTCAAAAACAAATATAATTTAACATTTTTTAAAATATCAAGTAGATAATTCTCAAAACTAAAATTGCAAAAATTATATTATCATGAGTTAAGAGTGAACTAATTTTTCTTAAAATGTGTAGGTAACTTCTTCATTCAAATTTTACTTTAAAAATAAATTTAGCTTTGTATTTTTAAAATTGTAAGTGGATTATTTCTTGAAATAAAAGTTAAAAAAATATGTTATCATGAGCTAGTAGATTAACATAATTTTAAATTTTAAACTAATTAAATTTAAAGGTTAAAAAATAATATCGACATACGCAATAATATTAAATAGTATTATTATGTAAATATTTTAAATTAGAGTAAATTTTAATTATAAAATATAATGAGACATATAATAGTTAAAAATTTGGGTGAGTGAATATTAACATAATACTTAAATATAATGAGTTATGCAATGAATAAAAGAATATAGTGAGTATCAATGAAATAGTGCAGTGAATTTTACTTATATGTATAGATGTATTAATTAATATTTTATATTATTATAACTTACATATATTTATTTTGTAGAAAAATAAAATTTAGAAGTTTAATAAAAGTTATTCTAAAAAAATAAAATCATAAATATGAGAAAGTAGAGAATTAATAAATAATTTAAAAATAAACTAACTTATCTTAATTATTTAGGGATGAAATATATGTTTTGGAAATGGAAGGGATAAAAGTATAATAATATCATCTTTCAAGGAAAGAGTTATATTTTCAATAAATAAAGATTCAAATTATAAATCTTATTTCTTTAACTATTACTTTACAAAATTAAATTTTGCAAAAATAATATTTATATGTATTCATTATAAATCTATTGAGAATTTTTATTGGTCCATGTAGGCAAGGGTTTTAAACCTAAGATTTAGCAAGGGTACCATAGAAGAACCTTCCATCAAAATATATTGCAATTAAAAAAAATCTAAAATGATACAATTCACTAATAATGGCTTATTCATAGTATTAATACACTATAATTCAGGTCATGAAGCCCTTATTTTCATATCAACATGGATTCAATAGGAGAGCTTCAATATTCTTCTTCGTTGATCATTGGAGTGAGCGTTAGCAATCTCCATCTTTGTAAAAAACATCCATAACTCGTGACAAGTTGAGGAATTGCATAAGCAGAGGCTTTGGTAGATCGGTAGGATTAATGCATGCCTTGTTAATATACTTCCAAGCACTGGTTATTTGTTTGTGAAGTTCATCAATGGTATATTGTTTTGTGACGCCATGTTGCTTTATGTAGCACGACGGAGAGGCAACATGCCCTCTCTCCTATGAAACGAAACAAAGCAAGGGATGAAATAATCAATGAAGTAATTTATCATTGTGCAATGCTACATAGTCAAAATAATTAAGTATTGTTACAAGTTTTTATAGAAATCATGATGGTAATTGGATTAAATAAAGAGATATAAACCACTTATTCATTCAAAAGTTAAAATTATGATAGCTCATTCTCACAACTACACTTAAATTTCTGGCTATTTGACATTTTTCATAAAGTAAACCGTGATCAATTTGTACATGGAAAGATTGATGACACCGAATTGATCCTCATATGGCTTTTGATTATAGGCTAGCTGCCTTCTGTCTTAATAAATGCTTTGCAATATTTTGATGTTGAATTGCAATCGTTTAACAACTAAATTAATATGATAGATTTCTCTGATTCAAGAGATTTTCTTTACCTTGGATTGAGACAACTTCCTCTCTCCCTAAATATATATTTATGTAAAATAATTAATATGATAAAGTTTACTCTAAAATACCTAATAAAGTAGGAAATTGATTCTTGTGGTGAATCAGCTTACTAGGAAAACAAATAACAAATACCTCATTGGAAGCAATGTCATCAATGAGTCTGCAAATAATAAGGGTAGCTATTACAATTTTTGGGTCTTCAATTAACCATGGAAGGCTTTTCCTAGCAAAGCATCCCATCCCAATGAAGGATAAGCCTCGAGCACATGATATGCACAAGACACCGTTGCAACCTCCCATGTACTCCTATATAGTTGGTGTATAATCATTATTAGACCATTTGGCCTTAGCAAAGTAGGCTTGCACTAATGTTTTCATTTGGGATGCACACCACAATAAATCACAAGAATCAATAAATAATATTTAGTAAACGTACAGTCCTGCAAACTTGACGTCCTACGTATTCATTTTTGGACAGAAGGAGGTGTATTAAAGTCCTACATCAATTAGAAAAATGGAAATCCTTAGCAACTCTCCCTCTATGAGCTAACTTATTGGGATTTGTTAGCCAATTAGGCCTAGCTAATGTAAAATCCCATGCTACGTTATGGATTGATGATTGTCTCCATAAATCAATAAGTCTTTCAGTGTACTTTGCCCTCACTCACACGCTCCTTGGGAAAACTTTCCAGGAGGTCACCCACCCCAAAATTGCTCCAAGTCAAGAACGCTTAACTCTAGTTCTTAGTGATGAGCTACCGAAAGAAGATGTATCTTGTTAGTATAGGTAGTACCAATCAATTCATATAAGTCATCCTCACTGTATAGTCTCATACTTACACAGTCTCAAAATCCTTCTCATTCTGGTATGTAATTGGTTCATTCATGTACTCCTCCACTTAGAAGTCTCCAGGAGTCACTCTTGTCTATGCCTTCTTCGGAATCAACTCCCCGCCCTCTAGCTCCTGGCATTATAGCTAAGATATAAAAATGAATAATATTTAGTAATAAAAAAATTCCACTAGATATTTAATTACATATAAAAATGAACAATTTAATATAAAGAAATGTGACAATTCACATCTAGATACTTTCACCAAACATAATATATGAGCATCTTACATTAAAACTCCTTAATTTAGTTGATTGGAAAAAAAATGAGTACTTAAACTTTAGGTACATTTCTTTCTTTGCTCCTCAAAACGCAACATAGGCATCCTATTATAGGTAAACACTTTTTTTTTCAAAATAAAATCAAATTACTTTTAAAATTTTTAAATGGATTAATTCTAAAAATTAAAATTACAAAAACGATATTATCGTGAGTTAAAATATCAATGTAATTATTTAAGGTTTAATATATTTGAATTAAAAAAAATACAACTAAAATATCACAAACTATTAAATAGCGTTACCGAACATCTAGATCACTTTTCGTTTTTTTGGTACGAACATCTACATCGTTTTATTAAGTGAAAGTAAGGCCTTTACGAAACCTTGCATTATCAGCACCAGCCTTTACGGGCCTTAGGCTTTGGTTGGGAGTTTGGAAGGAAAGGGAAGGGAAGACATTGGAGGGGAAGGAAAGGTGAGGGAAGGAAAGAGTTTAGAGGATTGATCCTCTATGTGTTTGGGAGTGAAAGATATATAGAGGAAGGGAATTTGAGGATTTGAGATTTAGTTTTACAATTTTACCCTTTTTTTATAATATTTAATTATTTTACTTTTTATAGAATTAATTATTTTAGTTAAAAATACATATTTCTATCAAAAAAAATAGAAAATTTATAATTTTTTTACAGTTTTATCCTTTAATAATATATTTAATTATTTTATTTTTAAATAATTAATTATTTTGAAAAAAATTGAAAAACTACTTCTCCCTCAAATTTTCTACTCTACACAATGAATCATTTAAAAAAATATCTATTGATTTTTTACCTCTAAAAATGACTTTTCTCATCAATATTTTTGAAAAATCTACCAATTTGAAAATCCATATTTATAAAAATAATAATACCATACAAAAAATTTGTATTTACAAAAAAATAACAATAAGGGATAATAAATATAACTATCAATTAGATACACAATCGCAACCTGCAAAAAGAAAAAAAATTTACAAATACTATTGGTCCAACACTTTGGTAATTTTTTCATAACAATACACAAGGAAAAAAATTTCCATTAATTGAAACTCAAATAGTCCAACAATGTCAAGTATTAAATCAACCTAAATACTAAATCAATGGTTTACAAATAGAATCCATTTAAAAGTTACATTAAGTTGACCAAACACCATCTCAAATAACAACCTCTTACGTTTGTTCCAGGACAACCAATTACTCCTCTAATGCACTCAGGATGACCAAGAAGATACATGTATACATGGTTGATAAAGTGGTCCTCAATTTGCAAATCTTCGAGCATCTTCTAGATTTCACTTTCTGGAACCGGAGCCTTTTACTTAGCTTTTCGCATGCAGCAATGCTCTCACTAAAAATAACTGGCAGCAGAAACATGTAGCATTATGACACAAAAAAACTAGCAGCACACCACATTCACCCATCAAACTTTATATGGATAAACTCTTATTTATTTGTCATAATCATCTGAATGAAAGAATTGTGCATCAGTTTTGTGGAGCATATTTTGATTTCTATTTATACTTCCCTAGTTTCCTGCTCCCTTGTCTTAGGCATTGTTGGAGAAACTACTCTAGTTATGGCTACTTTTTATTTTGTTTTCTGAAAAATACAATCTAGCTCCTGCTGCTACTTGTGCTGAAAAATAAAAAGAATTCTGCATTCTTAAGATAAAAAACCCTTCAGATAGATCCAAGCTTCATGTTCAAGACTTTTGTACTAAGTAGAACTAATTTCTGTTTTGTGCCAGTTACACTCAACAAATGAGATTCAACTATCATATTCATAGCAGCATATAGCAAATAATATATGAACAGAGTACAACCCAACCTGAGAATTCAGTTCTTAGATAAGCTTGGTTAGACATACATGAAGAAGGCTACTGAACCAATGAAAGAAAGCTAACTAGCAAAGAGAAAAAAACACTACCAGTAGATTTTATGGACCCAACTTTGGAGATGACCTTGTCTTCTGCAAAATCACATATAATCAAAAGTCACGTAGCCATTCCACATTTTCCTCATAACTTAAAATAAAAAATGATGCAGAATAAGAATTTTTGCACATGTCAAAGAATCAAGGTAGAACTTACTGCATTCTTTTGCATGGCATAAACAATTCAACCCGCCACCACAAGTGCCATTAGGCTTTACACACCCTTTAAAAATCTCTGGCACCATTGGAATGTCAAAAGATAACCTTGCTCCATAGTTGAATCCTTCATCATGACCTTCATCATCTGAAGAACTTTTATGTGCCTAGCTGTAATGAGAGCAGTTCAAATGTTGAGGATGAAAACCCTCATTTACTTTTCACAGATCTTTGACAACCAAACATGAATAAGGATTTTTCTTATAGTTTTGAGTCCTAGATGATGATGAAGCAGCAGCTCCACATTTATATCAGCTATGCCTTACATAAAAAAGGTTGAACAAGCAAATACTGATACCAAATTTGATCCACCTTTTTCTAGAAAAAACCTAAACAATCGGCTAATTAAGTCTAAAATTGCTATCAATCAAACACTCAACAATCTCTAAAACAGTCAAATCCTCCAAACCGTTCAATCAATGAGTCAGTCACTGCAGGGTTGATAGGTTTTCAAAGGAGTAACCAAAAATTAAATCTTTTACCGATCAAACTTATCATCTGAAGCCAATAACGACAATTAAGCACAAAGAGGAAAATTTTTTCAACTTTCAAAGGGAAAAAGGCACAAGATTCCAAGAGCTATTACAAGCAATACAAAACCAAATACCATAAGGAATTGATGAGGTTATAGAAACTTACATAGTTGACTATCCCTGATGAACAATTCATAAAAAGGATGACAGCAAAGGTAGCACAAAGTAGCTAGATTGTATAATAGCACAAACTGTTTGATCTTCGAAGTACTGATTAACCATTAATACAAAGTACTAGATTGTATTTTTCAGAAAAGATTTTCTGAAACTAAATTAGCACATGTACTGATTCAATATAAATCCATAGAAATACTGATTTTTCTGAAACTAATTTAGCACATGTACTGATTCACATGTTTAACACCAGCAAGCAAATCAGCAAAGCAAGTGAACTTCAGGTTTCATTAGTTGCTTAATCCAAGTGAAAAGCAAAAAGCATTGTCATACGAAAAATACATACACTAAACAATCAATTGGGTTGGTTTAGCTTAGCCTGTGCTGCTACCGGATGGAACACCTATATTTTTCAGATTCAGGCTGGCAAACATTTATTTCCAACAATGGGAGAAATAAGCTTTCTTGAACTTGAATTAAAAAGAGAAAAGAAAAACTCTAAAATTTGAGTTATAATAACCAATGATTAACATATTTTACTCATTGAAACAAGCGAATTAAAGATCCTTTTGAATCAGACATGTTTCTAAAACCTCATCATATTGTGATTTTGGCAAGACTACACTTCAAACAGCACAATCATGTCAAACTTACACAAAGCATATGTTATCATCAGCTCAGAAAATCAGTGAAATTCAATCCACAAGTTTTTAAAATCCATTGCTAGCTGACTGACATATATATCATTCATATATGTAAACAACACAGTAAATCATTGAATAAGTCATAGATTCCAGATCTATCACAAAGAGAGGAAGTGAAAATTTGTTTTCAGTTTTCCAAATCAAACATAAACACAATAATTAGAAGATCTAAAGAAAGAAACTAGAAACTAGAAGCTAGAAATCACGAAACCTTTGCAGAGGAAGGAGAGGACCCAGCTGCGATGGTGGTTGCTTAGGCGGAGGGCAGTGAGCGACGATGCAAGCAAGCGGCGACGGTGAGCGAGTAGTGAGCGACGATGCAACAGCGAGCGGCAACACGAGTGGGCGTGAACGACGATGCAGGTGCCAACACGAGCAGGCGCGAGAGACGATGCAGGCGGCCACGTGAGCTGGCGACGCGAGCGACGATGCAGGCGGTGGTGGACGACAATGCGTACGCGGCAGCGATATGGCGTGACTGAGATTAGGGTTCTTCGGCTCAGAGGAAAAGATGAGGTGAGATATGTGATTTTGGTGTGGAAAGGCTAATATGGAAATTGAAAAATGAGTAAGGGTAAAAATGTAATTTCATTTCATATTCCACTGAAAATACCCCAAATTGGGACTAAAATGGGAGTATGGGAATTTAGGAGGATTTAAGCACCCTCAAACTCTTCCTTCCATCACTCTTAAAACTCACAACAGAGATTAATCCCCCATTCTTTTCCTTTCCTTTCCCTTCCCCCCAAACCCCAGCTCATACAGAGCCTAAGAAAACCAACCTCGAGAACTCCATTTGTATATGAAGCCCGGGCCAATAAATAGGAACAGATAAAATTAAATAAATTTTAATTTTAATTTATGAAATGATCATATGGTAAAGATATTGTATTCAAATATTAAAGATGTTAATGACGTCACAATATAGCAATAAAAGTAATTCACCTTATAAAGAAAAAAATATGATTAATGGTACAAAAAAAAATTATCACGCACAACGTAGCACCATCAAATTCTTGGTCCCTCCTTGAGAAGCTTCATTAAAGTAAAAGAAATTATTAACAATCTTAAAATAATAAATTTCACAAATAAATTATAATAATTGATTTGAAAATGGAAATCAATAATTTATAAGTAACAAAACTTATTTGATATTAAATCTTTTCAAACACTTCTTGATAAACAACATCTTTTGTTGTGTTTGATAGATTTTTATTTTCATCCAAAATCAGTATCTTGAAACACTTTTAGACTTCACTCTAGAAATAGCAACTTACAACTGTCTATGTGTAAAAATTGGTATTGGCAAAACAATTCGACACATGATAATGATTAGTATTGACTCTTGTTAATTGTCATAGCAAAGCAACAAGTAATCAGAAATCTTCTTTGAAATTTTAGGAGTTCCAAATCATATGGAATTAAATTCATGTTTTATTTGATTTATAAGTTAAATGATGTGTTTAAAATAATTAAATAAACCAAGATACCGATTTAGAAGTCAATCCATGTATCCAAAATACAATAGATAGTATTTGGGATGATCTATCTATATAAATAGTAAAATTTACTGCATTCCACATTTAATGCTTACACTACAATTAGTGCATGCATAACTATATTTTGTAATTAAAATATATTTTGATTTTCAAGTATTAGGTGATTCAAATAATACAATGTATAGTTAAAACACTCTAATTTGTGATATTTTAGTTCTATATGTGAATATTTTTATTTTTAAATTTAAATAGTGAAACTTTAATTAATATAATTTTTCTTAATATATTAACTCATGATAATATAATTTTTTTAATTTTAATTTTTAGATTTAATCTACTTAAAATTAAAAAAATAAATTGATATATATACACACACACACAAATATATGTAAAATTAACCACAACCTATATTAAAATTTATTAAAAAAATGTTTTACAATGTTATAACACTTTTTTTTTATAGATACGTTATACATATTTTATAAACCTTAAACTTTAAACCAAAGATCTTTTAAAGTGTATTTATAAAAAAAAATGTACTATATTTATATTACATAATTCGTAATGTTATTTTTTTAAAGATATAGAGACAACTCAATAGTAAATAATTATTTTTAGAAATAAATCCTATTTAATTTACACAATACATATGATATTTTTTATGTAGATAACAAATATACATATTTTAACATTTAAAATTTATTCTTTCACTTAATTAATATTAAGTTTAAATGATTTATATTCTTATATGAATTATGTTATTTAATTTAACCTTCTATTGCTTAACTAATAATACTTTCATTTATTTAATTTAAATAATATAAGTGTGTGTATAAAATAGACTCTATTATGCAATTAGTACACAAAAGCTAGCAAGCAAATGTTTGTACTAAACCTTTTGTTTTATGAAATTATTAAATAATTTCAAAAACCTAACCTATTGATTTATATTATTTTTCTTCAAGCCAAAACATAATTAGTCATTACAATTTTTGAATTAGCCACAAATAGCAATCACATACACCAATGATTATTTTTTACAAACTTTTCCTTCAGAATATCTTTTATGTCAACATTAAATGAGACTTTTTAGTCATTTTTGAAAATTAAAAGCATTCACATAACTTCAATTATTATAACATATTTGGAGGTCTATAATTTATGACTTACAATAATTTATTAATTTTAAAACTAAAATGCAATAAATTAACCTCATAACGATCAACTTTAAAGTAAAATTTTATTTGCTTTCAATTGTAATTATAATGGGAAAAATAAAAGGTGCTCAAACTAGACACACAAATAGACACCAAAGTAGGATCAATGCCTAAAGTGGTTAATACTTTAAAATAGAATATATTTAATTAAACTAATGTTTACTGGAAGATGATTGTTTCAAACAACAATAACTCTTTCATTCATAAGTTTAATGACCTTAGCTGGACTTACAATTTTTAAAACTCCATATTTTCCACTGATTAACTAAGTACTTTCTCAAGATCTTTCTCTTCACAATCTTGAAGATCATGATATGTTATTTCTTTAATTTTTATATAGTTATGGTGTCTCAAAATGGTCTTTTTTGGAATGAAATTTTTTTTCAAATTGATCTTAATAAGGTTGGATGAAATTTATTTTCCAAATTTAAAGACTCTAACTTTGCTTAATAACAGTCACATACTCAATATTAGAATTATTTTACATAATCCAAAAGAGAATTTTTATGAACTTAAATTCTATAATACATAGTGAAAATTACTTCACTAATATTGGAAGGAAATTATTGTTTGAAAAAATATTATTTATCCCACCTCCTTTGTTGAGCTTAAGCTATATGAAACTCCTAAGATATTATTTTATGCATTGCCTATTAATAAATAAGTGATCTCTCCTCATACATGTGTTTAAATCCACTATAAAATTACTAGAAGTCAAATTGAAATAATTGAATACATTACTTCAACATTTTATGTGTATTAATTGATCCAAAAATATATTGATCAAATAGAGGGAAAAATTAAGATATATTATTTAGAAAACTTAGTAATGAAAGGTAAAAAATTATATTGGTTCTTTTATATAAATAAAATAATGCAAAATTCAAAAAATTAAGTTACTTTAATATTTTATCATTTTATATTGATTGTTAAATTGTTTCATATGTAAATAAAATGCATGAAATTTTTTAAGATACATTATTAAGTTATAATTATCAAAATTTTTATGTATTGAGATTAAATGACTTACATATGAGTTATGTGTATATATAATTTTTAAGTGAGTTTAGTGAAAATATTGAAAGCATAATTGTCAAATTATAAAATTGAGTTAAAATTATTAACCAAAGGTACAAAAAAATTATATGTGTTTTTTTATGATGATTAATTATATGTGTTTATTTGTGTCATATAAATTTTACACAACATGATATATTGACTATTGAATTACACTTGGGAATGGAGAATATAATGTTACTACATGTTAATGATTAAATGTAAATTTTTTTCAAATTTAGATTATTATTCTAGAAATACATAATTATGTTAAAAATGTTGTTAATAATGAAGTTTTTCATGAACTCCATAAGTGATGTTAAATAGAATAATTTAAAAGACTCTATTGTTATATTATATTTAATTTTTAATTATTATCACAATTTTCTTATAAAAATATTATAATAAAAAATAATTAAAAAACTTATAATTGAACCTGTAAAGGACGGGTATTATCTCTAGTTAAAATAGAAATTAAATTAAATTGATTTGTATTTAAGTTTTAAAATAAAATATTTCCCATCAAATCATTAAATAAATCTGATTTTTTGACTAAGGCTTTGATTTAACTCTTCATATTCTATTTTTAATTATTATTTGAATTGGTTCACTGTAGTTTTAAGTTTGAAATCATTTTATTTGTAATTGGATCAATTTATCTGCGCAATTTTTATTTATTTGTTTATTCGATTCTAAACACTCATAGAAAATTTTACTTTTAAACTTATTTCAAACTTTTTTTTAAATAATAAACTGAAATTAATTTAGATTAAAAATATTTTAAAAGAATTGATTAGTTATCAAACAATGTATTTAAATAAAGGTGATTTTTATTAGGGCCTTAAATTTGACTCTTCATATTCAATTTTAATTGTTACTTGAATGGTTCACTATAATTTTAAGTTTGAAAGCATTTTTTTTGTGTACTTGGTTTTTGATTCTTTAAATTGATTTATTTGCTAGAATTTTTTTATTTTGATTTGATTCTAAGCATTTCTAGGAAATTTCACTTTTAAATTGATTTCAAACTTTTTTTGGTAGATAATTTTAAATTGAAATTAATTTAGATCAAAAGTAATTTTAAAAGAATTGATTGGCTATCAAACAATGTATTTCAAATTTGATTTCATTCTATCTACATATCTGATTTTTCACTATTATCAAACAATCTTTTAATTATCAAATAAGTATTATCTATTTAATATATGATTTTATTGCAATTAATATCTAAAATTTGATTAGAATAAAAAATATTTAAAATTTGATATTTTACAGATCAAATTTGAAATTTAAAAAATTAGTATGATTGTTAAGAAAATCCATCAATAATTAGTTTCACTTATTTGAATAGTTTCCTTTTTCAGTAAACTTTTTGAATTTTTAAATTGCAACATGTTTTAGAAGTTGCCAAGTGGCATCGATTTTCTAATAGTTCTTAAATATTAATGAATGAATAAATATAGATATAATTAATGAAGTTTCAGACACTTACAAAATTATCAATCCACTTTTATTGTTTTACATTTATTTTTATCTTTATTCATTCATTATATTTAAAAATATAATTTTTATATTTTACTTTTTTTTAACTTCCTTTCTTTTTTCTTAATTTCTCTTTATTTCTTAACGCTTTAATGTTATGGAAGAAGGGGATTTGATCATAGAGCTATTAAAGTGGGCCATCTCAACCCTTTGTGTTAACTCACCATAGGTTGACAGTTAGAAATTAAAAAACAAACAAACTAGCTTTCAAGCTGAGCACAAAAAAATAAAAAAAGAAATTGTCAACTTAGCTTAACCCATTCAAGCTAGTGGGTTAGAAGGGTTAGCTTACTAAAAAGTTATATATATATATATATATATATATATATATATATATATATATATATAAGAAATTTAAAATTAAACTTGAAAATCATAAAACGACCAAAAATATAATAAAAATTATATGTGCTTATGAAATGCAAAAAAATAAATAAAACATAAAAAATAAATTTAAATTCAATTCAAACACAATATATATGTCATATTTCGCATTTCTCATGGTTGAGATTTAAAAAAATTAAAAATGTGTTAATAAATTGCGCCAATCCAACCCAAATCCAACCCAAACTCAATTAACCAATAGGTTATGCAAGTTGGGTCAAATTAACTCATTTTGTAAGGTCAATTTTTAGCAATCTAACCCACCATTTTGGTAGGTTGAGTTGGGGCCCATTGTGCCAACTTTAATATAAGAGAGCTGATTAATTGTGAGACTAAGAGAAATAAATATTATCCCTTAAATCTTTTATGAATGATCTAGATTAAAACATAATCATGTGACTTTTTAAATAACTATGTAATCATTCATTACCGTTAATTAACTTTTAATCAAGATCATTTATATAGTTATGCAATTCTAATTTGTCATCTCATTTTTATAATAAGTCATCTCTCATATTTATATATGAGTTTCTAATTATTAACCTCTTATGCATACGTCAGTTGGCTAATTATTAGATTTCTTACATTTTGATTTCATATGTTTAGTCATTCAAAATACTCTTAGGGAAAAATAGAGGTAGATTTTGTAACACCGCTTTATGGATTGCGATTCCCACAAACCAACACTCTTACTTTGTCCTCATCGCACGCTTCCTGGTTGGTCACCCATCCCAAAATTACCCCAAGTCAAGCACGCTTAGATTCTTTCGTGATGGGCTACCGAAAAGAAAGATGTATCTTTGTGGCATAGGTTACCAATCAATTCTTATAAGCCTTCCTTCATAGTCAAAAATACTCATTTGGTGTGAAAATTCATGTAGAGGGAGCCGCTCCTTTTTTTTTTAAGCGTTAAGATTTTTTTTTAAGCTTAAATGATAAGATCCTTATCCGTTAATGCTTAATTAAAACTAATGCAATGTGTGAGCAAAACAACATTTCCATAATAATACAATAGAACAAACCATAAATAAATGTAAGAGCTAATAATAAGGTACAGTCTTAAATGCAATTATCTATAGGTCATAGAAATTTCAAAATAAGGAGAAACATAAATAGGGACAATAATAAAATCTTTAAGTGTAGATTAGCTCTAAAGTCAAGAACTCAAGGGACTTGAGCATTCTCGTCCACGACCGTGAAGACGACACAAAAAAAAAAAGAGAAGAAAAGTGGTGAGAATCCAAAGGAATCTCAATTGAATGAAAACAGTATAAGTGTCATCATTATTGTCTCCAGTCACTTTAGTTTAATTACAAAATAAGTGAACATACTTTAATTTATTTTAATTAGTTCACAAATAAAAGTCTCGAAGTGATCCACATTTTAAGTCTTGTAAAAATTCTTGATTAAAAATAATAAGATAGAGATCTTACCACTATTCTCATATAAATCACATAGAGAACACTTGTATGAAAGAGTAAAAAGAATCAAGACATCACACTTTCTCTAACACTTTATTTAGTAATTGTAAATCTTTTAATGTATTACCCTCTCTCATGTCATCTAAACCAACCGCATCACCCTCGACATTTTAGCTGTCACATAAACTGGGTATCATCTATTGCCTAGTGTGAACACCTGATTTTATCCTAATCGCAAATTAGAAAACCAAAAAAATTTGCGCATTTCATAATTTAAATTAATCTCCTTTGTGATCTTTTCATTTATTTCTTTTGAACATTTTTTAGCCCATTAAAAAAATAATAATAAAAAGAGGCCCAATCAATTTAAGGCCCAAGCTCATTTTCAAACAAAAAAAAGGCATTTTTTTATTTATTGCTCAGCCCATTTTCACATACATTAAAAGTGGTCCGCCCAAATTTCCTTATGGAATTCTTGAATGAAAAAGGGTGATTGTGTACACTTGATTTCCTCTATTTGTTTATTTTAAATAATAAAAAAAGGGCACTTTGGACCATCGTTTCTCTTTTTGTCTTAACAAAAAAATAATAATAAATAATAATAAAAGAGGACTTGCACCTCTTCTCCTGCCGTTTTCTGAGCAAAGAACCCAAAACACAAAAGCAAAATTCAGCAGGTTTCAGGCAAGGCGTGTGAGGCAAATCCCCAACAATTAGCATGAATCAAGGAAATTTTCGCAAATCTAAAAAAATCAAGCAGCTAAATTGTGTATAAATTCACAAGACAATCAGAGGGTGTTTGGAAGGGGAAGGAATTGAATTCCTTCAAGAATTGCAATTAATTCTTTGCTTTGGAACCAATGTTGATCCAGGAATTGCATGGGAATTGAATTCTAATTCCACAATCAACCCCCAAAATAAATGAGTTGTTTAGGTCTGATTTGAGGAAAGAATTCATCTGAAAAAATGAAATTACCATCCTAGGCTTCCTCCCCAAAATAAAAACCGAGAACACTTGCTCCTTCCTCCCATTTTTCTGAAGCGCAGGCCAACACAGGAACCCTCCTCTATGCCTGCTGAAGCGCCTTCAGTCAACACAGGAACATTTATTTTGTAGTGTGTTTTTATGTGATTTTGATTATGTCATGTATTCTAATGAATAATTAGAGTTGTTAGTAAAATATTAAGTTTTATTCATAAAGGGTAAAATGGTAAAAATGAACAAATTAATTCATTTTTAGATAGATTCCAAATCAAGGAATTCAATTCCATTCTGATTAACTAACTATTCCAAACATGAGAATTGAATTCAATTCCATCAGGAATTCAATTTTAATGGAATTCAATTCAATTCCATCACTTAAAAACTTTCCAAACACCCTGCAGGAAAATGGGGAAACAACTGGAGGAAGACTATCAACAAGAAGATTTCAGAACCAACAACAAAATTTCAAACAAAAAATATACACTGATACTTCAAATCATGCAGCATTCAAAGTAAACCCATACAAGGAAAATCAGCAACACAACCCAGCAATCAGAAGCAATAGCAGGAGCATAGGTATACGTTTTTAGCAGGATTATAAAAATTAAAAAATATAACAGAGAAGGTGAAGGGAGGCGCGGATCCTCACCACCACCGCACCTCCTCTCCCACTACCTTGCTCCACCATCATCCTTGACCATCATCATCATCCTTTCCCCTCACTCATATCATCATCATCTTCCTTAGCACCCTCTACCTGCTCCTCCTTCCTCCCTCCATCACTTCCATCTTCCTCGCACCTTGCCGCCCGCGCGCACCGCTGGTGGCCACCTTAGTCACGCCCTCCATCACCGCAACCTCCCTTTCCTTCCAATCTGAAGCCCAGCGAGGGATCCAGCCTCCCTCATCACCGCCACCTTCTTCCATTCCATGGCCACCACAAAACCGCAATCTCACCTTCCTCTCCCGAAACGCGAGCTTAGCACCCCCGCCCTGGATCTGGATGGCACCGCCGCCAAGATCCGAGGACCACGCGCGGCCAACTCCTTTCCTCCACGAGCTGCATAGGTCTTTCCCCGCCTCCTTCGCGACCCCTTTCCCCGGCCACATCTCCTCGCATCGCAAACCATCGCGCCAGTCCCACCTCTAAATTTTATTTTATTTTATTTATTTACAATTGTCTTAAGTTATATCTAGGTGTGGTTTAAAAATGATAATAATTTGACTGAGGTTAGTTTGGGTTGTGTTCTTAGAATTGTGTGCTCAGACCAATTGGTTTTTATAATTTATTTTGTTAAACAATAAATAAAAATGTAATATATTTTTTATTTTATTTGGGGTTTTTCCCTCAAGTTTGGTTTAGAGAGTGATTTAAGTATCTTAGTTTAATATTTAATGGATTTTGTCTTAAAAAGAATTCAAAAAAAAAATAAAGAATTGATAAAAAGAAAATAATAATTAGGACCCTTTTTTAGTTTATTTATTTTATACGTTCATGTGTTTTGCTTAAGTTACTGGTGTAATTATAAATTAAATTTTTATGTAAAATAATAATTAGGACCTAGTTTATTTATTTTGTACATTCATGTGTTTTGCTTAAGTTAATAGTGTAATTGTGTTTATGAATTAAATTTTTATGTTTATATATTTTGTTCAAATTAATTGTGTATTTGAGAATTAACTTTATCAATTCAGGTTAAAACTAGAGTTTTGTCTAAAAAAAATTATTCATCTTGGGTTTAAAATAAATACTTGAATATTTTGTTTTGGTTAAAAAAATGGTATTTGAGTTAATTAATAGATAAAATTGTAATTTTAAAAAATAGGATTAAATTATCCTTGATGGTTTGTTAATTCTATATTTTGGAATATTTTAGCCTTCAGCTTAATATTCAAAATTCCTTTTTAAAAGTAAAATTAATCAAACTCATAAATATTTTACAGAACTATTAACTTTGAGTTCTCCATTGCACTTGAATACGAAAGAAGACATTCCGAATCCCTGTCAAGTCAAAATTAAATTTTCATAATTTTTGTTTTATTTATAAATAATTTTTATGAGATATTTTATTTAATTTAAATGTTCATTTATTTAGGGAATATTTTATTTAGATAAAAAAATTAATTTATCCGCGGCTTGTTAACTTAATATTTCAAGCATTTTAGCTACGAAATTTATATCGAAAATTTCCTTGAAAATTTATTTATTTTCTTTTCCTTTAAAAAATATCAAAATAAGTTTTTTATTTATTTGTAAATATTTATAATTTATGAGAGATTTTTATCTTCATGTATCTAAATTTGTTACTTATTTATCAAATATTTCATTTCGAATAAAAATGTTAATTTAACAGTGACGGTTTGTTAACATAGTATTTTGGACACTGAGTTGCGACAATTTGGTGCTCCTAAATTTCTTTTTTTTTTAAAAAAATTTCTTGTAAATAAAAAAATAATAAAATAAATATTTTAAAAGGTTATTAATAATTTGCACCAATCAATTAAGCTATCGTCTAAGGACGGGTGTATTAGGTGCGTAGGATTAAATCCTTATCATTCTCTATGATAACTCCGAACTCAAATCTGATTTCAAAGATCATTTCTTTTAAAATAAAAAGGTTTTTCTATGTTTTTTCCAATTTAAACAAACTTGGTGGCGACGCCTAATTTTACAATTATTTTTTGCCGTCCCCATCGGTATCTGCGACGCTAGTATGAGCTCAACCTAACTAGTCGTCGCTAAATTTAAATGGGGATAGAGGGGAACAATTCCTCTTAACATTAAGTTTAACTTTTAGAATCTCATATTCCAACATCATGTAAAAGTCTCATAATTTTTCTTATGAGAATCTTTAATGCATACTTAACTTAACACCTTCAGTTGATAAGACTCATTCATATAATCAACCATGATCAATGCTAGAATGAATGCTCATGCAACTGGTCCAACCAACAGTATCCAAAATCAATAGTCAATAATCACAATTCAGTCAAATATGGCATTTAAGTACAATAAATTGTCACCATTCATCAATAGATAACCAAGGGTCATTCATTTATATAGCATCACAAGTAATAAGTCTTTTTAAATAAATTGACTTGAGTTTGATGACATGAGTAACTTGACAAACATTCTTTTTCTTTTCTATTTTCCAAATGTTTTTGAAAAACCAAGACCACCTTCCCTTGGAGCATATGTTTTAATAATTTATTTTTAAAAATCTTAAGACTTCTAATTTTTGCTAGAGCACCAAACTTCATAAAATTTTACAAAACAACCCCAACTAAATTTTTCATTTAAAATAAGTTTTTCATCCTAATTCCACTGAAAACAGTTCTGCCATTGAAATTTTTAGAATTTACACAAAACCCCAAACTTTTGAAAAATTACAATTTGACCCCTCAACTTTACTAAAATTATAAAATGACCCAAAAACTTATTTTTTTTTCTTCTAAACACATACCTTGTTGTCCCAAAATCCATTCTTATAGTTTTACTCCCTAAATATTTGGTTTTGCAGAAAAACTCCTAAACTTTCTAAAATTACATTTTGACCCCAAATTTTTATATATAATTATAAAAATGCTCAAATCACATGTACCCACTCCATTTTTCATGTAGATTCCAAATATGTGGTTAGTTTTAAAAATAACATTTTTCTTATAGGAGAAACTGCCTTAGCTGAACCTATATATTCCAAAATCCAAACTTTTGTAAAACTTTGAAACATAAAATCATGTTATTCAAAAATTTCAGTCTCAAAGAAAAATATGATTAAGTTACTAAACATCATCAAAACAAAGCAAAATAATTTTTAGAGATAATTCAATATGTCTCAAAGGCCCTGTAAAAATTTCAAAACTTAATAAGGTCTCTAGATATATTAATAACATATATACAATTTCGGAGGTTAGAAACTATCTATTTTCAACCAACAGTCAGAAATTCCAATTTTATTACCCTATCAAATTAACTAAAAAAACATCTATAAAATTTATGGTTGAACTTCAAGATGTTCACAACATCCTATAAAAATTTCAAGATAAAAATCAATCATTTGATATAGCAACAAAAATATACAAATTAAGTGCTTCAGAAATTACTATTCATTTAAAAACTCTAACCTTCTCGGTTTCTGAATTTTTAAAAATAGAAAAAGTTATCAAGACACCTCAAGAAAAATACTGAAGATACCTCCATATGTTACCTTCATCATATAAAAATTTTAGCTCATAATATTGTCTCCATCTATATGAATAAAATCATACAAACTGATCTATTTGCATAAATCCGAGATTCCAGCAACACAACATACAATTTCTTTTGATCTTTCAAGCATAATCATTCATCAAAACTCAAGCTTTCTTAAACAAAATCAAAGAATAAGATAAGATAAATACGTTTAAACATAAACCCATGCCAAAAGATGGTTTTTACTAGAGATCAAGGCAGCCACAAGCTCCTTGAAGTTTGATCTCCCAAATAAGAAAGCAAAAACTCTTTCTTTCCTTTGACCACGAATTTGGTCTGCTCAGAATAGGTAGGATGATGGCTTTTTCTTGAAAAACTAATGGTGGATTTGTGTTTGTTAGGTGGAAGAGCTATGGGAAATGTATTTATTTGTTGGATTTGGTGGAGAATTGAAGGAGTTATGGGGCGGAAATGATAGGGGAAGGTGGTGATGATGGAGGATGAAAATGAGAGACTTTGGTGGAGTTTTTTTTTTTTGGAAAAATAAAATGTGATTGTGTGTGAATAAGGTAGGTGGCAGCTGGCCTAATGATGGAGGGTAGGTGGTTGAGTTATTTTTTCAATTATTTATGGGGTGGTTGGATTAGATATTTGAGGAATTAGGTAAAGAGTTAGGTAGATTAGGTAGAATATATATATATATATATATATAAACAAGTGTACTGATTTGTGATATTATCAAATCTCTTTGTAATTATGCCACTACACTTATAACTAGTGGTAATTAGATAATTAGTAACTCTAGATATTCTTGAACAATTGAATGCACGTTATTTGCTTAATTATTTTGATTAGGCTTAATTAGCATTGTTTGGGACAAAATGGTAATTTTATATAAAAATTCTCCGACTCACTCTATCAAATATTCCCTCAATTTAACATATCAAATTCCCGACTAATGACGGGTTTGGTTGTCACTTAATCCGCGTTAAATTACCTCAGGGCATTTTGATAATTTCACACAGAAAATTTAGGAATTGTAATTTTCACAATGATTGTTATTTAAAACACATATAGTCCCCTTCAAACATTACACTAAACTCTTTGAGGATGGCCGAAATGAAGTCCTTATTCTCATGCACAAAATGACCTAGAGGTATTTTGATCATTTTGTCCAGAAGAAAAAATCGGGGCATTATATGAGTAATGATCCATTTACTCTATAAAGTAAGTTTTCGTATACTTACTTCATTGAATAACATTTTATAAACATTGAAATTTATCAATCAAACCATTAAATTATAAGTTTTCACTATATAGATCAAATATGTAACCTTTCATAAAATTCCAAAACAATTTGATATTTTATTATCCTTTTTTATTTGGATCTAAGTTCCAGTTTTGAAAATATATGTAAATGTTGAGTGTTATTTTATATATTTATCAATGGTCATTTGTTTTAATTTGATATGTTTTGTTATCAAGATAATATCATATGATTCAATTGTTGGATTGATAAAGTTTATTGTTTATAAGAAGATAATCAATGAAGTAAGTGCACAAAACTTACTATCAAAATAAACAAATCCATATATATATATATATATACAATTTGAAAAATAATTTGATAGTTTATCATTTCATTTTATTTTGATAGATAATATATTTTTGAAAATCTAAGTAAATATCAATTATTAGATTACATGTTTATTGTTGTTCAACTTTTCTAAAATTTGGCATGCTTGATTTTCAATATAATAACACATAAATCAACAGCTGGATTGATTAAATACAACGTAGATGAAGAGTTATTGAATAAAGTAAAGTTTGGTTTGATATTGATGTAGCTTTGAAAAGCCCTAACCCTTTGAGCTTTACAAAATTATTCTAAAAAAGTTATAGTAATACCGTTTGGCAAAATAATATAAAAGTTATTCTTAATAAGTAGAAATTTTGAAGTACTATTTGGTAAATATATTATAAAATTGCTCTCATGATATAAAATAGTTATAATGGATATATACATTTATGCAAAGAATAAAAAATTAAAAATCTTAATTAATAAAAGGATAAAGTTGAATTTTTACTAAAATTCAATGATTATATTAGTATTTTGAATTTTAAAGAGTAGAAGCTAGCTTTGAAATGCACCTCATGAGGTGCTATTAAAAGTACCCTAGCTTTGGTTTATCAAATAGAAAAAAAATTGGCTTATGTTTTCAAGCCAAAGTAGTCAGTCAAGCATTACCAAACCCACTCCATGTGTCCAGGACTTATTTCGAAAGTAAATGGATCCTACTATATAGGTACTTTTAACATGTAAGTTTTGAATTGAGAACTTTTTTTGGGTTTTGCTACTGTTGCGGAGATTGCGACAGGCGGCGAAATTTTTTTTTGAAAATATATTTATGGAGTCACTACCATGGTTTATTAAGGAAAACTATTGGGAAAACCTTTTTGTAGAGAATACTTTAAACCAATATGCTAAAATAGAGTTAGGTCTGGGAGTTTGTTTATGCACAGAGAATGGTGGAGACTAAACCCCACAGGACCCTAATACATCTTCCTAAAACAATTACCTAAAATTTAATTGTGCAAATAGAATAACTTAAAAGTATATGAAGAGAAACAAATATAACATTTACAAATAAACTTAAAAAGATATCAAATTAAAATATTTACAAGTTGAGGAAATAAGATAACAAAAATTAGAGACAAAATTGTGAAAATTTAAAGTTTGACTTGAGAGAGAATGCTTACGCCTATGTATCCTCTGGTACAATGAAACTCAAAAGCCCTGTAGTTCATTAGAAAATAATTGTGCATTGATTAATTTTATTTATGAAGAATAAATTCTATAACAAGAAACACAAAATCCATTATTGCACAGAATCCAAGTTAGCACTAGACCACTCAATGAACCCTTATCATTCAAATAACAATGAAGATAACATTTGCTACTCAGTTTATCATTATTCGTCATTGCAAGATTAAAAAGTTTTCAAAAAAAATTCTTTTTATTATTTATTGGAAGAAACCCATTTTTATTTTTTTAATTTTCATGACAAGCACTAATTTCAATGAAATAACAAAGCTAATTCATAAGTAAATAATAAGCATATAATTAACTTGAGCCAAACATAGACAAAGTAGAATAATAATAATAATAATAATCAAGAGTCCTAACTACCATTTTATTTTCTTCTTTTTTTTTGTTTCCTTTTTTTATTATTATTTTTTAAAGATTTTGGTGTAAAATTCACTCAAAATTGAATAAACAACTGAATCACTCTTCTTTTTTTAAACTAAAGCACTCCTTAAACTATTTTATTTAATTCCAGTCAAATGATTAAAAGAAATTTGCTAAAACAACATGTTACAAACTCCCTTTTTTAGAAGACAAAAAAAAATGAAAATCAATTCTTTTCTTGTTCTTTTAGAAGAGAACCAGCTCAAACAAACGAAAACATGTTCTAAACCAAGTTTAAAAGGAAACTGCAACTGAAATTAAAGTCCAAGTTCATAAAAAAAAAAAAGATCAGTCCAGAAAAGCTTTGATGAAAAATAAAGCCAACCCAAAAACACTTTTGTGAAGTTAAAAACAAACAACCCAAGAAGTTTTTTTTTTTAAAAGTTTTTATGCAAAACTTTATCCACCACACATAAACCACACACACATAAAGGTAAGGGGACCAAGGGGAATGGGGTTAATTGGATTTAGGGGTTCTCTTAACATGGGCGAAGGGAGGGACACACACACACACACAGAGCGAGACAGAGGGAGACGAAGAAGAGAGAAAGAGAAAGGTTGAGGAAGAGAGAGCGAGATCAATGGGCGAGGAGGAGGTCACCACCATCCCACCAGGAAAGGAAATGGCTCCACCGTGGCTCGCACGCAGCGGTGGGATAGTGGTTGCATGGTCGAGAGAAGGAAGCGCAAAGGCAGATCAGAAAAGGGATGGTAGTGCGAGCGGCTTCGGTGGAGGGCCGAGGAAGGAGGGAGTGAGGTCGCGGTGGTGGTAGAGGATGGAGTTGAGGGTAAGGCTATGAGAGGAAGCCCGTGTTCGCAGTGGAGGAGGCGGAGCGTGCGGCGACAGGGGCGCAGGCTTATGGTGAGATCAGGAGGTCGGTGATGTGTGGCGGAGGGGCTGTGGCTCGCGATGGTTTTGGAAGGGGAGGCTGCGATGCTCTGGTGAGGATAGTGGATGAAGGGGTCGTAGAGGAGAGATCGACCAACCCATGGCCGAGAGCTAGTGGCCGAGGGTGGCACCGGCGTGGCGGAGAGGGTGCATGGAGGATGAGGTCACAGTGGTGCTTGGTTGTGGTGGAGCGTTGAGGTGAGGCTGCGGTGGTGGTTGCTTGGTGGAGGACGCCGGCGATCCCCCACTTTTTTTATTTTATTTGTGATGATACTGATATAAAAAAAAAACCTATTCCTAATACTGCTGCTGCTTCTGTTTTTTTTTCTGTTATTGCTGGGCTGTGTTACTGGTTTCCCTTGTATGTTTTTGTAGGATTCCTGTATATCCCCGCTTCTGTTGGCTTGTTGATGTATCTGTGTATTTTTTTTCCTGTGTGTTTGAAAAAAAAAATTTCTTTCCTTTTTGGTATTGCTGCTGATGGGTTATATATAGCTGTATGAAATGGACTTTTTATTAATATCTTTCCATCCTCTATCTTTTCACAGCCTGGCAATTGAGGGAACCCATTGCAACGAGTAGGAGTGGGGATCAAAAGCCAACGGCGCATCGCACCTTGTTGCTGAGCTAATCTTCTCTATGTAAAGCTTTTTCCTTTTTTGTCATTACTTTCCTTTTTTTCTTCAATCAAATGGTTGTATACTTCCCATCATTCCCATTTTGTGTATTGCTTGTGTGTGCAGCTTGGTAAGGATTGGGTAAGAGCCCATGATGTAGTGTCTGCCTGGTTTATTTATATATATATATATTATTTATTTCTTTTTTTTTTTCAAAAACTAAGGAAATGGGCTGAAACGAATGGACCTTTGAATGCAATGATGAGCTTGGGCTCTTGGGTCGATGAAGAAGCAAGATAAACAAACTTGATTTTTTTTTTTGGTTGACAAACAAAGATAAAATAAAGCTGAATACCCAAGGGAAACATACAAGACTACAAAATATAATGCTAACAATGATGTTAAAAAAAATGAATCAAAAAGTTAAATTAATTATTATTTTAAAATTTAATAAAAAATTGGGTGCTGTCACTAACCAATGTCTTGGAGGTAATGGTTAAGGATTCTTAAAATGATAAATTTTTAAACTTTCTGATGAGTCCCGCATATTAAAAAAACAAACACATAACCCCAAGATAAATATTTTTCCTTTTACTACTCTAACCAATGCTCCTTGAGCGTTAGATAAACTTTTTTTTTCTTTTTATGTGCTCAAACTATAAATTAGCGTTACCTAACATCTACATCGTTTTATCAAGTGAAATTAATGCCCTTATTATTTCTAGAATACTAATCCTTGTACTACCAGCACCCAAAAAAACCTGGTATTATTATTAAGTGACATTATCACAATAACTTTTAGCATTGCAATTTCAAAATTTTCTAAACGGTGATATTTCGTCAAAATACTAGAGTGGAATGTAAAAATGATAAATCATTTTCAAATTGTATAAAATTTCATATATTTGAATTAAAAGCTTACGTATTAATTTTTTTTTTTATAAACACGTATTGACTATTAAGAATTATTAATCTCAATATCTTTATGGGTTTGATTTGATATAAAATGCACTCCTCTCTTTCTTTTCTTTTTCTTTTGTTGGATCTCTCCTTTCTTTCTTTAATCAATTTATACTCTTAGATAATTCTATAATTTTATCTTATTCACATTAATTACTTCTTTAAATTTGATAATAACTTTTGATACACCTATTTCATTGAATAATTTTTTATAAACATTAAATTTTATCAATCAAATTGTTAAATTATAAGTTTCCACTATATAGATCAAATATATAAATTTTTATAAAATTACAAAACAATTTGATAGTTTATTATCCTTTTTATTTGAATTTATAATGTAGTTTTGAAAATATATGTAAATATTAAGTGTTAAATTATATTTCTATCAATAGTCAATTTTTTTTAAAATTTGCTATGTTTGATAATCAAGATAATATTGATACGATTCAATTGTTGGATTGATAAAGCTTATTGTTTATAAAAAGATATTAATGAAGTAGATATAAAAGACTTACACAAATAAATAGATCTCTCTCATATATATATATATATATATATATATATATAATACTAATATTTAAGATTCATTTGGAGGAAAATTTTTTATATGTCACTTCTAGAGTAATTTAAGGTCCACAGTTTTCAAAGTTTTAATAATTAATAATTAATATTTTTTAAAAAAATTATAATCATAATTATTATATATCATTATAGTATTATTGAAGATTATTAGCATTTAATAGTAAAATTACGTTGCAATGATTAATTTAGGACCCACAAATTTTAAAACTTTAATAATTAATAATTTTAAAAAATAACTGTAATTATTATATCTCATTAAACTATTATTGAAGATTGTAGTGCAATTTTACTATTATTAACATATAATAGTAGAATTGCACTACAATTATTAAAGAATGAATTTTAAATTTTGAATTCAAAAATTTGTTTTAAACATATGTAAAGGACGAGCTAAAAAAAGTGTAAAGGATGATAAGAATGAAACATATGTGAATTACATTTTGCTATTATAATGATATAAACATTTTTTGTATATCATTAAAACATGTGTAAATGACTAGCTAGAATATATTTGATATAAATATCAAAATGACAAAGATTAACATATGAACGGTTAGAATAAATGAAAAAGGATAAATGGATTAACGAATCCACTCAAAATTTAAAAAAATAAAATAAAAAGGATCCAAGATAAAGGATCCAGTCAATATGATATCATAATTAATTGATAAAGTGCCACAATCAAAATGAATCTACATTAAATATATATTTAAAAATAAAAATAAAATAAATTTTCTTAATTCTTATGAGATATCAATTATATTCATCATACTTAATTAACAAATGCCAATCATAATAGTGTCATAATTAATTATTAGATATCAATTATATAGATCATTGATCATAAATAAGGATCTTTTTCAATTTTTTTGTGCATAAATTAGTTTCAATTAGTTTTGGTATGTAACTTAAACTTTTACGTGCAAAAATCAATAGATATATGTGCAAAAAATATAATTAATTATTAGATATAAATTATATCATCATCAATGATAAATAAGTAAATTTTTAAATTTTTTGTGCATAAAAAATTGATTAAATCATATTTAAGAAGAAATGACAATAAATACTCTGTCACATGTCATTTTCTTAAAATTTATTTTTTTCAAAATATTATTTTAAAACCTTATTACAAAATATTTAGAAAAACATTACAAAAGTGTAAATTTTCAATTCCAAATCAAATTTTAAATTTTGAATTAAGTGAAATCAATGTTATTTTCATATTTTGAATTTTAATTTACCAGTTCACAATTTAGTATCTTCATATCCTATAATCATATCATATAATAATTATAATACAATTAAAAATCTATTCTAGGGAAAACTTTGCTACATAGCAAATTTTCTTTCAACAATAATTTAATACGTGAAAATTTTTTCTAAAAAAAAATCTGAACATTCGTATTCTATATATATATTTTTTGTACATGTATCATTTATCCACATTTAAGTCAATTTATTATAATATTTAATCAAATCATTTTATTATGACATAATATTATCATAATTAATAAATATAATCAATTTACACATAAAAAGATCAACCAAACACAATCTAATAAATTAATCATTGTCAAATTAAATTTAAATTATATATATTGATGAATAGTTACAAGCAATGCCTATTATATATATGGAAACAATAGTATATTTGAAATTCAAATAGTTACCTATTACCACACTACAATTTTATTATTGTTAATTATTATTGATGAGAGAATTATGTTGTTTTAATTGAAATTTATTTCCTCTCAATTGTAATTTTTTTCACATTCTTTCATTTTAGATGCCTATATAACAGATAGTTCATGCTATCTGTCGCTTCCTTCACTAACTATACTATTTCCTCTTTTAATTGTGTCTTCATTTAGGAAATAGTGGCAACAAAGTGGTTTCGTAAATGGAGTAGAGGAGATCTGGCTCAAGTTCTTCATTTTTTTACTTAATTTGATAGTTTTTCTTTATGCTTCTTTTTTTAAGAATATTTTACCCCATACTATGACTAACTTAGTTGACGATAACCACCTTCTCATGAGGAAGTTTATGGACATGTTGTTAAGACATATTGTGGGCAAAACAAAGTGCTATGTAGGTTGAGGGGTTAGTGTTGTGGCAATACTTATTGCTTGAACATCAACTGTTGCTTTTTGAGTACTAAAATATAAAATATGACAATCAAAATTAAAAATTGGAAATCAACCACAGATATACCTATGCTATTAAACATGCTTGCTCAAATTATCAATTATAAATTTTACGTTATCAAGGAAATAATAATATTAATTAGAAATCAATATTTGTGTTAGTTTTTCTATTTTTATCTTTATATTTTAATTTTAATCTCCACATTCTTATTAATCATTTGTAACGTCTTAGTGTTATTTGTTTTCAATTCTTAATGGTTGTTGTAATATACGGTACCATGTTGCATAGATAAATTCTAAAAGAGTCATGGTGTCTTCATGTTAGGATTATTTGATAGTGACATATTTTTAACTTTGGAAATTCAAAGCTTCCATATTGAAATAGTTTTGATTGATAAATATGTAAGTATCACATTTTTTTTGTTCATTTCTATTATATCTATGTACTTATTAATCTATATCACTTTTTTTTTTTGAAAAAAGGAAAGATTCATGCCTCATTAAAAAAGGACATTGATTTTTAAATTTTTCAATAAGCTAGAAGATGAGGCATATCAAATGTCTAATTTTGGTATTGCTTTAAATAATAGTGATTTTAAGATTACCAAACATCAATACCAACTTGATTTTAAGCATCAAACTACTACCAAAAAGCTCAAAACATCAAAAAGCTCATATTTAAATATAAAAATAAAATAAAATTTTATAATTATTGTGAGATATCAATTATATTCATTTGATTTAATTGACAAATATTAATCACAATAATCATAATTAATTATTAGATATCAATTATATCAATCACCAATGATAAATTAGTATTTTTTAACCTTTTTTTTGTCATAAATCAATTTCAATTATTTTTGGTATTTAATTTAATCTTTTTTTTGTACAAAAATAAACTTTTTATATATCATCACAATCATAAATCATTTTTTTCTTCTACCTAAAAAATTGACTAAATGATTTTTAAGAACCAATAAATGCTCTGTTTCTTGAAACTTATACTTTTAAAACATTTATTTTTAAAAACTAACTACAAAATTGTCACAAAAAATTACAATATTGTAAATTTTCAATTCAAAATCAAATATTAAAATACTAATTAAGTGCATTCAATTTTATTTTCATATTCTGAATATTTTAAATTTAATATATATTCCTAGATATCATAATAACATATGTTCCTTTTCAATTTGAATAGTTACATGGTTGAATAAAACAGAAAAGGGAGATAAAATTAAATCATTAACTAAAAGGGTAAGAAAAAATGGGGTTAATTTTTTTCTTCAATTGTTTGATCATCATTTAAAAATATAAAATAATTGCATTTTATTATTATCTGTAAATATTGATTATCAACTATTTATGAATTATTCATAAATTAACTTTATCAATTTAGATTAAATTTATTTATAATTTAAGATTTTTTAGAAAATATTAGTGAACTGTACAAGTAAAAAAAATTATTAAGAGAATATTATGAATATACTTTACTTTGGTTTATAAATCTAATATTTAATATTAGTATATTAAAGAACATACAACAAAAGAAAAAGCACATAATTTTTATTTTAATTATTGAATTTCTATTAAATTTGTAAAAGTATATTATAAATAAATTTTATTTGTATATTTTGTGCAGATTTTCTTCAATTTAAATTTGTTAAACCACCGTTAGGAGGTCAAATTGAAGGGATAGAAAAGGACATACAATTTTTTTAATTAGTTAATCCTTAGTTTTTAAAAAATGAAAAATAAATAATAAATAATACTTTCAAGTTTATTCTAATTAACTCCATTGTGTATAAAATGATATAATAATATAATTTTTTTTAAATTATTGTTATATGATTCTTATTATTTAAATATAAAATTTTTTAAACATTTATAGAAAAAATTACATTTTTCATAGATTTTAAAATATTTGCATATATTAATTTAATATGAAGTAAGTCCCGTGCATTGTATGGGTAAAAATATACCTTTTTATTTAAAAAAAAGACTATGCCTTTTTTTCAGGATAGAGCATTGCTTGCACCCACCCTTGAGGTAGTTGAAATGATCAATAAATTTAATTATTCTTTCTCATATTCTTGGCGAGGAAAAGGAGTATCTAAGTTTAATTCATATTGCATAGCAGATGAAGATTTTGGATGAGGGATTAGATAACTGCGAGTTTTTAAATGAGATAAAGTGTTCTAACATTCTAAATCACAAATTAGTTTTGAAGAAGGTAGTCCCAATTATGATGTTAGAGAACATTGATCAATTTTCTGGATTGTGTAATGAAACATGGTTAATAGTTGAAGATTTAGAAAATAATGTCATTGGAGAAATTGTAGTGACGACAGGTAATAAAATTAGAGAAAAGATTTACATATCTCAAATGAATCTAATATAACATGTCTCTCAAGATTTAAAAGACAATTCACGGTCATCACTCTATGCTTGGCTATAACCATTAGTAAAAGTCAAAGACAATCTTTGTGATTTGTTGGATTGTTTATATCCAAATCTATTTTCACTCATAGACAACTTTATGTGACTATCTCACAAATAAAATCAACAAATGATTTAAAAATATCAATATTGGATGACAATGGGCAACCTTACAATATAATCACGAATGTTGTTTATCTAGATGTGTTTCAAAAGATTTAAAACTCAAGTATAAATCTATGTTTATATTATTTTTTATTTACTTTAATTTATTATATAACACATTCATTACATTTTATTGCCAAATCTTTATATACTTTAGTACTAATACATATTTATATTGTATAATGTAGGGTGTTATATGAAGATCAAAATTTGAAACAAAGATCCTATATAATTAATCCCTTGTAATATATTACTGTTAATTGTGAGCATCATTGTTAATTATTTATTGTTGTTAGTCAATTTAAAAAACTGTCATAAATTAATTTTATTATTTACTAAGTTTTGCACTATTTTTTACTTATCATCCTGAATCGCATGGGAGTAGTGTGTGTGTGTATATATATATATATATATATATATATATATATATATATATATATATATATTATGTCGATTAATATTAGCATAATTAATCCATAAATTAATACCATTTTATTTGCTTACATGTACTTTTAGCACGTGAGTTTTGAATTGAGAATTTTTTTTAATGTGCTTAAACAATAAATTTGCATTGCCTAACATCTACATCGTTTTATTAAATGAAATTAATGCCATTATTATTTCTAGAATACTAATCCTTGTACTACCAGCAACTAAAAAAACCTGGTATTATTATTAAGTGACATTATCACAATAACTTTTACCATTGCAATTTCAAACTTTTTTAAACGGTGATATTTCGTCAAAATACCAGAGTGGAATGCAGAATTAATAAATTATTTTTAAATTGTATAAAATTTCATATATTTCAATTAAAAGCTCACGTACTAAGTTTTTTTTTTTTAATAAACACGAATTGACTATTGAGAATTATTAATCTCAGTATCTTTAGGGTTTGTTTTTATATAAAATGCACTCCTCTCTTTCTTTTCTTTTCTTTTGTTGGATCACTCCTTTCTTTCTTTAATCAATTTATACTCTTAGATAATTCTATAATTTTATTTTATTCAAATTAATTACTTCTTTAAATTTAATAATAACTTTTGATAAACATTAAATTTTATCAATCAAATTGTTAAATTGTAAGTTTCCACTATATAGATCAAATGTATAAACTTGTATAAAATTACAAAACAATTTGATAGTTATTATCCTTTTTATTTTGGATTTATAATACAGTTTGAAAATATATGTAAATATTAAGTGTTAAATTATGTTTCTATCAATGGTCAATTTTTAAAAAATTTGATATGTTTGATCATCAAGATAATATCATACAACTCAATTGTTGGATTGATAAAGTTTATTATTTATAAAAAGATATTAATGAAGTAAATATAATAGACTAACTATAGAAATAAATAGATCCCTCATATATATATATATATATATATATATATATATATATATATATATATATATATTATGGATTAATATTAGCTTAATTAATTCATAAATTAAAACCATTTTATTTGCTTACATAGATACTTTTAGCACATGAGTTTAGAATTGAGATTTTTTTTAATGTGCTTAAACTATAAATTAGCATTACCTTTTTTTTTCGATAAATGATAGAGCTCAACCACCCCATGAGGGAGAAGAGCAAAGTTTGGAGTATACACGACAGTTTTACACCAAACATAGAAAACCACCATGTCCTAGAGATATATATGCTAGTATTACACCCAAATGAAAAAAGGAAAACAAAAGCCAATAAGAGCACAAAAAAAAGGATCATCTGTTACAGGATACTCTAATAGCAGGTACCATAATGGAAAACACAACTGTCCTTTCTCACTGGAAAATCATCACACGTCATCTTAGCACCAAATACCACAATTTGGTCCACATTAGAGAAATAATCACCCCATCAACATAAGTAGCAACAGGGAACATATCCACAATAAAGTAAAACTACTTCAAACCCATTTTGCATATGAAGACCAATATAATAGAAAAAAAATGGCATATTGCGCTTCAGAAACAGCATCTTATTACCTTCTCCAATTGTGTATTTGTTCAATGTAGGTTGTAAAAATTCTGGGCAGAAAGGTAACTTATCACACTAAGCTCTAATCCAATAGCCCAATCTACGTAAAATGTTCCACACTTTCAACTCCCAATTTGGTTTGAAATTTTCAAAGGACATATGATTATGAATCCACCAAATGGACCAGCAAACCATATACAGAAAGAGATCAAGTTTGTATCAAAACCCCAAAAAGGGGCACCAAGCCATGCATTGAAAAACATAATTGAATCATGTGGTAAGCACCATGCCATTGCTGAGAACAAAAATTCCATATATACGTTGATCTTGGCCAAGAGAAGAAAGGTGTTCAAGTGTTTCCTTGTAACATCCTCTCAAGTACAACCTCATCCTTAAGTTATGATATCGTACTCGAAAGTTGTTACTTATTAATTAGCAGCTTTCTTAAATATCTATAGTAAGCTCAATTAACGTGTGTAATAACTAAGTGTAATTCTATTAAAATATATAATAAAAAAACACAACATTTATTGAATACATAGTTAAATACAAAAGAAAACTCTCCTATGAGCTTTAGTACATATTTGTTCTCTATTACGTTTATAGATATATACATACAACTAAGTATAACATAATAAAAATACTAACTACTAAATTATTGCAATCTGATTCCTTTTGTGTAGCAGCCCCATAGTTCTTTGGATTAACTTGGAGATGATATGGAAACACAAAAAAACACATAGAGGTGAGAATTATACAATTCTCAGGAGGGCATTTCCCCAAATACACAATCGTAATATCATCATATCACTCCAGCCACTTTGGTTTATTAAGAAAAAGGTAATCATATAGTTTATAATCATGTTCATTTTTAAAGTTTCAAACCACACTTTTGAAGTGGATTGTTTTTAAAAATCAATCACTTTGTATACATTTATTATAAGCTCATAAACATAGTAAATAATGTCAATTAAAATGATTCGATATGATACAAATATGTATATGCCAAATATAGAGAAATTATCTTTAATTACCCTTGATAAATCGAAGAGGACCTCATCTATCTCTATTTCCCTCAGCAAGTCAAAAAGGATCTCATCCTCTCTTTTGTCCTCGACAAGTTGAAAGGATCTCATCTCTCTATTTGCCTTCGAAAATTCAAAAGGATCTTATGTTTCTTTATTTGCCCTTGACAAGTCAAAGAAGATCTCATGTTTCTTTATTTGTCCTTGACAAGTCAAAGAGGATCTCGTGTTTCATATGGCTATAGAACTTAATTCAATATATTATTTACTTTTCTTTTTCCAATGCATGCATAAAACACATATAGGCATTCATTCACATTGTGATTTCAATCATGCCTCACAAACCAATCTTTACTTCTTCTAGCATGCATTAATACATCACAAGTCACATGGCCAAACATTTAACATCAAGTATTCATGTCATACTGAACCAAAATGCCATTATATTATCAGCTTAAGTCTTGGGTTCATTTCCAGCAATTGGGCATATTTCACATTATTATAGCACGAATTTATTTGCTTATCAAAAAATCAATTAAGAGGCTGCAAAAATTACCTAAGGCACTTCAATATGTCCACAATGTTTCATAAAAATTTCAGAGGAAAAAGAGTTCTTTAACTATATCAACAAAATTAGACAAATTTGATACTTAGAAACCATTTAATCTCAGCTTAAAACCCAAAATTCATAATTTTTAACACTAACAAATGATTGAATCAATTCAAAATAAAAATTACAGCTACACATCAAGATGTTATCAACACTATGTAAAACTTTCAAAGGAAAATTCAATAATTTTCTATGGTAAAAAAATTTGACAAATTCACAGCTTTAGTTTCAATAATCTAGGCTGCATGGATACCATCGGTTCTTTATTTTTTAAAAGCATTATGAGTCAAAAATAGAGCTCAAAAAAATTTGTGGAACTATCTTAGGGTGTTAGCTTCAATATATAATTTTTATTCATAAAAATATCTACAAATATACCAGAAAATTCGTGAACAATCCGTGTCCAAGAAAAATTCAAAAATGCAGCATAGACCAAAATTCCTTTTGACAAAAATGATTTCTAACATCATCCAAACACACCACCAAAATACATCAATATCCATATATTATCTACCAATACAATTAAAAATTCTGGACCAATATCAATAAAAAATGTTCAGAATAAATTTAGAAAGAAAAGGCCAAAGAAAACCTACTTTGGTGGCTTTAGGGATCTTGGCTCTAAGGGTGATCCAATAATGATTTCCTTCACTTCAAAGCCTCTAAACCAACACCAAATCCTTCCCTAATTAGTGAGGTATGAGGTAGCAAGGTGTGAACACTTGATTTTGTCCCTAAAACAAAAACAAAGTTTTCCTTGCATATTTTCAAGTGTTGCTCATTTATAGACTCGTGTTGGTAACTTTATTTTGTTAAATGAAATTGCAAATCATTTTAAGTTTTGTCTATAGTTCTTTGTTGTGTGTAATCCAAATTCAATTCAGATTTCTTTTAGGTTCATTTACTGATGCTTTACGATTTTGTTTCATGTGCATAAAAAAAAAAATTCAATCCATTTTCAACCAGATTATTAGCCCATAAAAAGAAAGAAAGAGAGAGAGGCCCAATCAATTTAAGGCCTGACCCATGTCAATCCATTTTCATTAACCCATTTCAATTATCAAAACAAAACAAAATAAAATAATAAAAAAAAAACACCCATTTAACTCTTGTCCATTTGTAAAACAATAAAAAAGTAAAACAAAAAACAAAATAAGGGAAAGCCAAAGGAGTCATCTGGTTCTCTAGCCGTGAAGCAACAGGAACATGGTGATGATGGGGAGTTTGAAAAATTGGAAACCCAGGAGGCATGATGAGAGCTCTTCTCCACTTAGCGCAAAAGGATGAACTTCCTTTCTGGAAAGCCAAAACCTGGAACCCCAACCAGCTAACCTGCAAAAGGGGATGATCAGATATTTTGGTCAGACATCTATAAATCCATCAATAATAGATGCAGAGAAGGAGGGAGACGATTGAAAAATTTTCCAAACATAGAGAGTAACACTAGAAAAGAATCATCAGCAAGAAAAAGTTCAAAACAAAAAATACTGAGTCAAAGAAAGAAAAATCAGCAATACAACTAGCAACAGGAGAGAGGTATATATTTAAAAAAAATAAAAAAAAAAAAATGATAGTGAAGCTATGGCCTCCCCTGTCACGCTCGGCCTCTTCTTCCTTCTCTTCCTTATTACCCCTCCTTCACCCTCACGGCATCATCATACCACTATCATCATCAAACCTGACATTATAGGACCATCATATTTTTCTTACCACTATCATCCATAAATTAACCAAAGCAAACTAAGCTTCAAAAGAATTTTGTTTCCAAACAAAAAGAAAAAAGAACCTAAAAAAATCCGGAACCACCACCACCACGCAGCACCGCCCTCCCTTTGTGAATGTCATACCTCCTCACCGTGGCCAAATTCGTGCAACCATTGCACCAGCGCCAACGCAGCACCTTTGCGGCTTCTCCTCTCGCGCGGCCCCTTTTCCTTCACCGCCACGCAATCTCCATTCCTCGCCACCAAAAACACGCGACCCCTTATGCCGTGTGTTCAGCCGCACGCATCCGGGCTAAGTCTTCTCTCGCGGTCTCCGTGCTAACATCCACTGCGCGCGCTTCATCAGAGCTGCACCACCGCACCTCCATCCTTGGAGAAGCACCGCCGCCCAGGCGGATCTTCTTCCTTGTTGCACACCGTGCACACAACCCCTCGAGCCGCTCCGAACCACCGTGCACAAGCCACGGTGGAGCCTTCCTCACTTCCCTCTCCATCATGACACCACCATAGTCATCGTGCACCTCGCCTTCAGATCCGCCAACCACGCGCGACTCTCCTTCCCCCAGCCTAGATCTTTCCTTCGCGCACCTCCAGCCTCACAAACCTCCGCTTCAGCCCATGGCTCTCCTTCCTTCTCTCCTCTCTCACGCTTTCTCTCACGCTCTCTTTCTCTCATTCTCTCAGTGTGTGTGTCGCGTTAGATAAGAGAGTGCTTGTGTGCGTGTGTTGGTGAAAGAGGACGCGCGTGTGTGTGTGTTGGTTGTGTCCGTGTTTGTGTGTTTTTGTTTATAGGTGCGGGTGTGTGTGTTGGGGGTATAATTAGGTTAGTGAATTAGGATTTATTTATTTATTTATTGGTTAATGTTGTTTTATTTTATTGAGATCAAATTTTAAGTTTGTTAGTATTTTATTTTTGTTTTTGGGTTTGCTCGCTTGGGTCTGGATTATTTTGGATTTAAAATTAAAAGTTAGATCAAATTTTAAGTTTGCTTGTTTGGTTAATGTTTATTTTATTTTAGTTTCTGGGTTTGTTTACTTGGAACCTTAGTTATTTTGGATCTAAAGTAAAACAAAAAAAGGTTTTATTTATTTCGGGTTTAAATACTTGAGTTTTTTTTTTAAAAAATTTTAGTTAATGGATAAATTGTATTAAAAGTTGTGACAATTTGTCAATTATATGTTCTAGATATTTTTTGACAGTTTAATATTCAAAATTTCTTTTCAATAAATAAAATTAATCAACACACTTGTATTTTCTACTACGTGATTTTGAGTTCCCAATTACATCAGAGGATACGGTGGCGATTTCAATTCCTATCAAGTCAAAATCTAATGTTTATAATTTTTGTCTTAATTGTAAATTTTTTTATGATTTTTTTTATGAGATATTTATTTCATTTAATTTTCATTTCTTTAGGAAATGTTTATTTCAAATAAAAAAATTAATTTAGCCAGGATGACTTGTTAACTCAGGATTTTGGACACCTGAGTTTTGACAGCTGGTGTTCCTAAATTTCTTTCTTTTGTAATTTTCTTGTAAATAAAGAATATAATCAAATGAATATTTTGGAAGGTTATTAATAATTTGTACAAACCAATTAAGGTCCGTCTAAGGAAGGTTATGCGTAGGATTACCCTACCCTTCCCTATACATAATCGACTTTAACTCAAATCCGTTTCAAAGATCATTTCTTTTAAAATGAAATGGGTTTTTCCATATTTTCCCAATTAATAAATGGCGACTCCAAATTTTAATAACTCTTTTTTCGTCCCTTTGTAATCGACACAAGGTGAGGATTAGTGAGGAATTGACATTTTCATCGGCTAGATTTGAAGGTGGTGATGAGTAGAGTAAGTTTTGTGAAGAGGCCTTGAGATTTTAACAAGATTATGCTATGATTTTGGGAGATTTAAATCAAGTTTGAAGTTCTTTGATGAAGCAACAATGGTGGCTGTGTTGTGTCCCTTGGCCGAGAATGTGATTTATGGAGTGATAAGGTTGGTTCACTTATTTCTATCTTGATATAAATGTAATTTTTATATGAATAACGTATAATTTCTTTCTAATGATAAAAAGAGATGAATGACTAGGATTTAATCTTGTAATTCAAGATTGAATCTAAGCCTTACACTTGGCCTAAGAAATAATCATTACCTCTTTTTATAAAGATTAACTATTTTTCAGTGTTAGAAATTGCACACTAAAATTTTATCGAACGGGTGAAACATTATATCTGGATAATCAAACATCGTTTGAAAATTAAGTGAAATTAATGCCATTATTATTTCTAGAATACTAAACCTTGTACTATCAGCACCTGAAAAGACCTGGTACTATCATTATTAAGTGATATTATCACAATAGTAACTTTTACTATTGCTATTTCAAAATTTAGAAGGCGATGTTTCGTCAAAATACTAGAGTGGGATTAGAAATAAGGCAAGTTCTATAGTGCTTCTTACTGAATATCGTGTGCCATACACTTGATAATAATCTTAATGGTAAAGATTCAATAATGTATCATTACTCCAATTACTTATAATCCACACTAATAATTCTCTCACTTTATACTTCAGATCAACTACCCACCGCCAGCACCACCATACTCTCTTCCTCACATTTTTTTCAATTCAATTTTCCTTTACTGCACATTTTTTTATTTCATTCAATCTTTCATTCTCACTTTCTCAGCTACACAATCACTCTACCCACCGCCCCGTTGATGCCACCCATCCTCTTTGCTCTCGCCATGCCACTGCCCCCCTCCGGCACAACCAATGTCCCAGTCATCACCACTACACATACGCCGACAAGGCCAGAAGGCCGTCAACCACCTCGTTGGCAAGGTCCTTGACGATCCCAACGTTGAGCGCATCCTCAAAGGGATGATCGTCAGATCCATCCCCAGACCTGGACAATAGCAATCCCAGGCGAATGTTGTCCACGGTATGAAAAATGACCGCACCATGAATGCATTATTCCCCTTGATTTTGCTATCCACGGCGAAATGTGGTGCTAAAGAAGATTGGGAAAGACGGAGCATTCAACAACAACTGTGCGCTAATGGGATTAATACAATCCAAGACTTTCTCAAGTTATCCGTTGTTGATCCTCATAGGTTCAAAAAGGTATAAAATAAATAGAAAGAAAAACATAATGTCAAATGATTATGTGATTTACATGGATCAATAAATTATTGTTCGTGTGGTTTTCAAGTTTTGCAATCAGATTTTAGGCATTTGGGATGTCAAGGTTTAGCTATGGTTGCTCATAGACCAGAAAGTGAGAGAAAATAGGTGAAAAAGAGAGGGTGGTGAACTGGTGGTGTTGACAGCCCTAGTATAAGATGATTTGAAGTGAGGAGAGATAGTGAGATGAAGAATTATTATTGTGAAGCACAAGTAATTAGAGCACTGATACATCATTGAATCTATTCCATTAGGATCACCAAGAATTTGGTACACCATATTCATTAGGGAGTATAGTAGAATTTGTCTAGAAATAATAAACCATTTTTAAATCATATGAAATTTTATAGATTTGGATTAAAAGTTCGCCAATTGAGATTTTTTTTGTGATAAACACGTACTGAGAATTAAATCTCCACATATTCAGGGGTCTGTTTTTTACATAAAAGATACTCCTCTTTTCTTTAATCAATTTATACCCGGGTAATTTTATAATTTTATTTTACTCACATAAATTATTATTTTGAATTTGATCCATCACAATTCACTGCAATTACACTATATACAATTTGAAACATTTGCCCCTAAAGATGTGAAGAAAAATTAAGGATTGTTTTTTGACGTGAAAAACAAAAATTCAGGATGTTATTTTATAGTTTAGCTGTTATCATTATGCTTAATTAATTAAGAGAGAGTGTGGCAAAAGAGGGCAAGAATCTTCAACGACAGAAAAAAAAAGACGGCAAGACTCACATGGGACGGTATGGTAGACACCAAACACTGAACATGGTCGAACTAAAATTCACTTTTGGATGGGGCACGGCAATATTTTGTGGGCCAAAATCTATGGCCCATTTCCTCCAAAAATTTAAAAAATGGCCCAAAATTATACAACTGATGTAAATATTTTCGTGTGTCACTAACGTGAAAATGCAGAGAAAACCTTGACGTTATAACAAGGCAATCAAGATTTTACGCGAACGATATTATTTTGGAAGTTCAGTTGATTGTTTGAACTATTCATAAAAACATTCCCTTGTTTATTAATCCATTTTAAGTATTTTCTAGTTGCTAAATAAAATCGTGTTTTGAATTTTAACTGAAAAATCAGCAGCACTGAATATAGATTAAAATTAATAACCCAAGTGAAAACTCTTATCTGATATTAAAGTGACAAAAGATTTAATTTTTAAGACAATAAAGTTTTGCATTGCATTAACTTTAGCTTTCTCTTCTTTCTCACATTTTTTTTTATGGATTTCTCACATCATCACCTCATTTGTAACCAAAAAAATAATAATAATAATTAACAATAATTAAGAGGCTGAGGATGGGTTGAGTCATTGTGAATATAATGGAGCTAATTGGAAGTAGAATAGAATCAGTAAGGAACAAGCACACCTTGGTTAACACAGATTCCAAGGAAGAAAATTAAGGCTTTGTTTGGTATTGTTATGGCTTTCAAAAGCGTTGAGCTAATTGGCTCTCAAAAAGCTATGGTAGCACTGTTTGGTAAAATAGTCAAAAGTTGCTCTCAATAAGTAGAAGTTATTGAAGTAGTATTTGATAAATATATTAAAGTTGCTCTCAAAATATAAAATGGTTGTAATATACATAAATACTTGTGGAAAGAATAAAAACTAAAAGCCTTAATTAATGAATGGATAAATTTTTATTTTTATTAAAATTCAAGATTTATATTAGTCTTTTGAATTTTTTTAAATTTTAGAGAGTAGAAGTCAACTTTGAAAAGCACCTATGAGGTGCTCTCAAAGCACAATTGGCTTTTAAAAGCCATGAGCAAAAGCTTCCAACTTTTTGGTTTACCAAATAGAAAAAATTGACATAATAAACCAGAGCACACAACCGAAAGCATTATCAAACCCACCCTTAAACCCATGCTCATACTTTGTTGCATGATAGGGAAAGGTGAGTTTATGACAATATGGTGACTAAATCTTATTCATTAAATATCAACTGTAATGGTTATAAAATAACTCAATAAAAAAATTAAATTTCAATTCAAATTATCATTTTCCTATTTTACCCTTCTAATCATCATCTCACTCTATTCTCCTCTTCATTTCTCCACATCTGCCTCTCCTCTATGCCACCACTCCCCAACCGCTCCTCCCACACTCCTTGGTAGATCCACGTTGGCCATGCACGACGAAGATTCGATGGCGGATCCCTCTACTCTGAGTTTCAGAAGCAAAGGAATAGTTACTATCGTGTCTACGAAGAAGGTGTGTTTTCCTCTCCTATCGGTGATACCGTTGCTAACTTTTGCCCTATTTCTCTTGGCTTCTTTGAGATATGGAAAAGGCGTTGATGCTCTTCGACGAGGAACCTGAGAAACAGTGTTGGCCGAGGGGCTTGGGTGCTACACAGGAAGAGGTTGGGATTGGGGCGAGGGGCTACGGAGAAGGGACCAATTGTTGTTATACAGTAAGGATATCAATTACATACATGTAGTATTATTAATGGGTTTGCATTGCCAATGAAAGAGGAGCATGCCTTCCTTATTTAAGCCCTCATACCACTTCACAAATCGAAATTGATTTCCTCATATCACAGCCTATATTTAGAATTCTTTGTGTAGTATTGCACATAAGTTAAAATCTTAGGCATGAAATTATATTCTAAGACCAAAATTACAACCAAATTAAATTTAATGGTTCAAAATGTATTTTCACATAGATTTTCACTTTTTTTTCACAACCAATGGCTTCCCAATGAAGGGGATGAGAGAGAGACATGAGAGAATAGGGTAGTTATAGGGAAGGCTAGTGCAAGAAAGTGAGGAGAAGATGGCGAAAAGGCTGAAAAAAATAAAGTGAAGGACAAAATAGTAATTTTATTACCACAGAAGTGACAAACTTTCAATCCCCACTAGGGGTGGAAGGCAAGGCCAAGCCAGGCTTTACCTGTTAACAAGTTAGGCTTGTATTCTAGGTTTTCGACCTAAGCATGGCCTTTGGCTTGTTATAGACTTTTATTGATTTGAGCTTGGCCTATCTAAAAATCTACCTGGCCTGGAGCTTGCTATTAAAGGCTGTAATTTTAAAAATTTTAGACCGTCAAGTTCTTAATCAAGTACTAATAGAACCAAAAAAAAAAAAAATTACCGTATTGCCTCTAAAACTATAAGATATTGGGAAAAAAAATAATTAAAGTAGGCATAAAATGAGACTTAGTATGCAAGATAAACAAGCTCAAATGAACAAGAAGAAGCAATACATTTAATCCTAAGAGAAACATATCTTATTAAATCTTGCTTCATATTCATTAACACGGAGACAATAAACTGAAATACTACCAATTTGGAAAGAGTCTGACATGGTGGTTAGCGACGGTCTTGTACATTGGCAATTTGGTTACATTGGTCAGAAGAAGTGGAGTTGGCACAATAACGGTGAAAAAAGTAAATTCCAACACAGGAGTGTTATGGGAATGAGAGTATGAACAAGAGCTACTCTAATTTGAGAGAAAATGAGAAGAAACAATACTGGAATGAAACTAGAAAGAAAATGAAATGACACTAACGAGCCACAAAATCACTAAAGAGAAGAAGTTAGGGTTTTACTATTAAATTAGAATTGTATAATAAATAAAGATGTTAATGTGCACAAAATTAGCAACAAAGCAGGTGTTGGTTTAGTGGTGGCAGTGCTAGCTCCCCATGTGTAGTGGTGTGTCCAGAAGTCCCATATTTGATATTTTTGTTAAAGTAAGGTTAAATTGTGAGCTTAGGCCTGGCCTAATAGAATAAATAGGGTTTCTAATAAGCCTTAGCTTGACATTAATTTTCAATAGGCCAGGCCTATTTCCACCCTTAGTCCCCACTTAAGACTCCGCCTTGTTTCATTGGACAACACCAAAATCACAAATGAGAAACCTAACTAAGCACTTAGGTATCTCCTAAACATAAATAGGTGTAGGCAAGGAAAAAAAAAGGGTTTTGTGTTTTAAAAGCGAAAAATGAAAAAAATTAATTGGTTGGTTATTTTTTTTAGATTGATTTTTAAAACAAAAGAACATGTTTTATGTTTTAAAAGCAAAAATTAGAAAGTAGTTGAAAGATGTTTTTGAAATTCTGCTTTTAAAACAAGAAAAAATATGGTGGCATATTTGTAATTAGTTAATTTTATTAATTGTTACCTAAAACAGTTTTAAAAAACACAAAAATAATAACAATTTAAAACAACCCCCAAGTATCCTATGAATTGTTTTACTCATAATATTTGACTTAGGCCATTTTTAATAACGAGACTTCATCAGATGCACTTCAAATTTTCAAATTGGTTCCACAGTCGCAAATATACCCTTCTAGATTTGTATTCGCCAGCTAATTATGTGCAACAGTACTGCAAGGAGCTAAGGTATCAATTACCCATAAAAATATTATTTGAACAATTGAAAAATAGTTTTTATTATTGGAATGCTCATTTTATCATTATTAGATGTAATGATGATTTTTATTTATTTTCATATCCATCCATTATATTTAATAATAATAAAATAGGTGTTTCAATAGATATTTATTTTTTAGTATTGAAATAACACTACTCATTACTCTAATAAGCACATTGTTGCTTTTGCGGTTGTCTTGTTAGTTGACCCACTCATTCATGTGTCAAATATTCCATTATTCTTATTAACAATGTATTCTCACACAAATACGTACAATTCGATGTTGTGGATATGTTTATCAAAATTTTTAGTAACAAAAATATTGATTAAGAATAGATTAAATGAAGAATAAATAAGATAAGATAAAGAAGACTTACAGATGCATTTTTTAAAAGTATTTTGTTAAGATGTAACATTTGATCTATTATTGTAGTTTTTTTTTTTTTTGCTTAGTTTATTGATTAAGAATTACCTAGATTTTAGATTCCTCTTGTCCAGTTGTGCCCAACAAGTGGCACACGGTTCCGGTTGATCGTGCATTTGAAATTTGGACATAATTGTCAGCTTGTGCTTGAGAGTGGTCCCATCTCTTAACATTGATCAAGATTATTAATTAAGAATAAATTAATAATGGCAAGGCACTTGAGACTTCAGAGACCAAAAGACTTGAGAGAGCACATCATGTTAAGTCTCACACTTAAAAGAAGAGAATGTTGGAATTTAAGTGTGAGCGATAAAATTTTATATTAATTAAGAATAAATTAAGTGAAGAGTAGTTGAATATTCTTTTCCTCACTTTGTTTCCCTTCAAGCATTTTTTTTCTCCATAGAATGACACCCTCAACCACTCCAATTGTATTTTTATTTTTATTTTTTTTGGTATTTTCTGAGCCACTCCAATTAAGCATCCTTCTCACTTTTTTTGGTTTCTTTCTTGTTCAATTGTCTCACCTCTCTATATTTTTTTTCCTATACTCTTCTTGTTTCCCCTATGAATATACCCCTTTCGTGCACAGAAGCTGTTTTTTTTATAATGGTAAAGCACTGCAACTGTGGAAGCTGCTGAATAATTTGAAGTGATGATTTTCCCCTTCTTTTTATACAGGTTATGGGACTTAGGTTTATTGATGTTTGACACAATTTTTTTTTTATTTAAGTTAGACTGGTCTTTTTATTCTTTCTGCTTCCATTTTAATTTTTTTTGTCATGATATATATTTAGTAAAGAAAAAACAAAGGCTTGACAAACAATATTTTGGTTTTTTTTCCTTTCATATATTTTTTAGAGTTAAAAGCATTTTGTTAGAAATCATATTAGAAATTAAAAACTAGAAAATTAGAAACAAGGAAACTGGTTGAATAATTTATATATTCTGATATGTTATATTGATACAAGGAGATAGGCTATTTATAAGCCAAAAATAAGGTCAGAACATAGTAATAAAATCAATCTAATATAGAACTAAATTAGTCTAAATCAAACTATGATATATTACGATATTATTTTATTTCTAACACTCCCCCTCAAGTTAAAGCTCATTGAACATTAAGCTTGTCACAAGTAGAAAGGCAATAAACTCTGGGACTACACATAGGCAATGAACATAGGATTGCACGGAGACAGTGTAGCACGAAGTAAAGGCAACAGAGTGCAAAGGTGGAGGTAGCAGAATGCAATAGCGAAGCTAAGTGGAGAAACCATGGAGAACAGATAGATATGTCCTGGAAAATAAACAAAGGAGTGAATCCCAAGAACTCCTGAGTAGCAGAAGAAACTAAGTTCAAGATGGGTGGATCTAGCATGTTAGAAAACATAGTAGAAGTTAAGAATTGAAAAATAAGAAAATAAGAAACACTAAAATTGGTTGAATAATCTTGTACATTATTGTTGAGTTATATTGATATAATGAGATAGGTTATATATAGGCCCAAAAAAAGAGAACACAATGATAAAATCAATATAATATAAAAGTAAATTAATCCAAGATATACTACGATATTATTTTATTTTTAACACATTTTATCCCCAAATTTTATGTCATGTAAAATTTGTAGCCTGACTTTCGCTACTAGAAATCCGTGGGAAACGAAGGGTTTGTAACCATTGGTAACTACTAATGGGTTTTCTAACGGATTGCCATATTTTTTCAATATTAATCTTTTGATAACTAATTTACACGACAACCCATCGGAGTTAATGGCGCCACTATATAACGCGCACAATTTCCAATGAGTGCACGACAAATGGACGACGGGTGCCTAAAAGAAATGAATTACTTTTTAATTTTTTAATTTGAGTAAATTATTGACGGGTATGCTAATAGGTGTTTAATAATTTATTTTTTAATTTTTCCCTTAATTTATTGAGGGATTTACTAACTGGTAATTAAAAATAATTTTTTATTTTTCAATTTTTTTTTAATTTTTTTTATTAAATCTACCGATGGGCTTATTGTTTTAAAAAAAAATATATTATGCTGTAATTTTTTTAAAATTTTTAGGGTTATTGACGGATACAAGTTAAAAAATGCATATTTTTTGTTTTTTTATATTTATCGACGGGCTTTTGAAATATTAGACCGTTGGGTGTAACTCTTGGCTTGGAATTCCCAAATACCCATCGGAAAACTTGTCGGTAATAAGTGAGATGCAAAACGCACCATTTCACTTATTGGTTACCGATGAGTCTACCCGTCGGTACTTGTCGGTAACTTAGGATATTTGCAACTTGCTTTCTTCTTTGCCATTTCTGCAAATCTCTCTCTCTCTCTCTCTCTCTCCCCTTTTACTGCCACGCCGCCGTCGAAGTTCTATTCGTGAAACAAAGACCACCATTGCAATCTAGGTACGTTGGTGAGCATTTTCATCGTTTAGTTTTTTTGTTTGTTTATGGGTGCCCATAGTGTTGTTTGTTAATGCGTTAAAGAGTAATTGTTGTTGTTATTTTGTTATGTAGGAGTTGTGCTGGAGGGTGGCACTACTGACTTATATTGAGAGTGATTTGCCATCTTTTTTCCTTGTTTTATTTTATGTTTTGTATGTATAAATGTTTATAAGTGTGTAAAGTTAAATATTTATTGATATTGGATTTTCAGGATTAGATTTGGTTGTGCAGGGAGCTTTTCATTTTGTGTTTTTTCACTATAGTAGAGGTTAGTAACGAAATCCTTGTTATTTATATCCTTTAATATGTATGTAGGATAGAGACACATGTTTTCTAGGATAGAGTTGTAGGAAATGGGAATTGCATGACTGGAGGAAAGGGTGCAAGAGGTTTTTTCCTGACTTGTTTGCATTTTTGTTGTGGGATTCTTTGTGTTTGCGAAGATTGCAAGATGCATGTTGAGGAGGGGATGCGTTGTAAAATGGTTTTTAGGATTATGTGAATTGTATGCAATCATTAATATGTAATTGTTTAACTATGTCTATTATGTTGTTGACCTTTAATAATGTCTATGCTTGTTAAGTTCACTGAAATATCTGATAACATAAACTCCTAATTTAAGTGAAGATATTGTCAAAATTTTGTGAAAATTTTTGTTAGGGAAATAAGATTAAAATTAATTGTATTAAAAAAATTTAAAGACCAATTGAATATATGATAGTAGTGGTGATGATTCAAATAATGATCAACAATAAAGTGATGATGAAAACGTCATAAACTTTCAGATTAACTAAGGTGTTAAATATTATATGCAATAATATTTTGAAATTACTTTGAATTTCTGCATGTAATTATATCTTTTTGTGCACTATTTAATTGTCTCAGGATGGTTGGTAGAGGCAGAGGCCGACCTAGGGAGGTTAGTTTAGCGACCACCACCGCCCCTACCACCACCTCCACCACCTCATCTTCCTGAACCTCCACCATTATCCTGCCACCACCACCCTTCCTCTTCGAATGATGCCCACTCCAGTATGCTAACCCTCCACCTCCGCCCTATTTCCAATCACAACCTACCTATAGTAGTGGCCCCACCCCTAGCCCTACCACTACCCCGACTCTTAGCCCTACATCTCATCAACTCTTGTTTCCTCGAGTGGGTCATAGACATAAGACTCGAATGGGAGGTTGCTAAGCCCAGATGGTAGGCCGCTTGAACCTGATGGTAGACCGCTCCCCAAATGATGTTGGACGGTAAAGACATGTAAGTTTAAACATATTTTCTATGGCATTTTAATTTTGGATTGCATATGATATTTAAAATATTTTCATTGTATTTAATTTAGTTCGTTTATATAACAGCTTTGATCATTTTATTGAGGGTTACCATCGGATTTCGGAGGTTATACAAAGTAGGTATAATCTGTGGTCCACTTGACTGACATTCGAGAGATGTCAAGGAGATGTGGTAGGAGTGGAAGGTAATGCTATGATTTATTTGCTTTTGATAAAATATGTTTATGTTATGTATATGCTTATGATTACTTATATGTTGTATGTTTTATGCATGTAGAGAATGTTTTACATTCTACTAGAGCATGAGCCCATTGTTAAGAAGGCTTAGAGGATTAGGTCCTCTAAGCGATTGCGAGGAATGTTTCATGATGTTTGCAAGGGCCATATGAATAGCTCTTAGCTAAATGATGCCACCCTGAGCAACTTGCAGCGCCACGGTATTCGACCGACTTTCAAGGATAGGTCCAATAAGAGGAAGACAAATCAAGCCTTATGAACAGAGGTTGTTTCCTACCTTCTCAAGTTAGAAAATTAGTTTAATGCTACGTTGCACCAAAAATGTAGTAAAGGGTACAACCTAGGTCGTCTCTCAAGGAGGCTTTATCACTTAGTTGGAAAATTGGGGTTTTGAAGAATGAGACTTAAACAATTTAAATTAAAAGATAATAACAACAGTGAAGAAGGCACTCATGCAAGGTATTCATAGGATTAGAAATTAATTATCATTGACCAAATATTAAACCCATTGGTGGCTATTAGTAATAAATTATTGACAATTCTACTAGTTATTGATCGACCTCTAGAATTTGATCAATGAAAATAACTAATAGACTAGATCTCAATTTATTTAAAAATTACATTAATTTAATGAGCCAATTGCTATAGGCTAACTGCCAATTGGAAAGTTAATTCTAATGTTCTTCTTCAAACCTAAACCAATAGATCTATCAATTTATGCCCAAAGGGTTTCCCTAAATGATGATCGCAATTTAGTTATTCTAATAAAGATTACAGCAATCACCAGAATAATTAAAGGAATAGAAACAACAAAACATTAAGAAAACCAATGCACTTAATATCAAAGGGGTCTCAAACATCATCCTAATCCATTTGGAAACTCTTACACTAGTAAAGAAATCTACTCCTCCATCTTGAAGAATTACAATCAATGAATCTAAACGAGTATTGGAAATAATAGCAACAATCCTTGCTACCATCCATAAGAACAAAGCAATTCACCTATGGAATCCCAAGAGAGAGAAGAGTATAGAAGAAGAAGATAGAGAGAAGATGGAGAGAAAGAATAATAGAAACCTAAAGTGTAAATCTAAAAGTGAGTCAAAAGCTAGGGTAAAAGTCTAGTAAATCTTATATACCTCTCTCTAAAATAGGCCAATTTTGGACCCAAAAATAGATAAGTGAACTATCTTCCTATCATCGTACCACTTGCAATGCTCAAGGAGTGTTGTAGTGCTCTCAGAAAGTATTGCTCTAATTAATCCTGAAATCTTTCTGCCAAGCACTACAATGCTCACCCAAACATGAGCTTCTATGGCTTTTATTCTTTTTTGCTCCAAGCTTCTTCCAAAGAGTTCTCAGCTTTGTTCTTGACACTTTGCAATTGGTTCAAAACTCCTATATACAAAATCATACTCAAAGAGATAAATTAAATGCAATAAAGTATAATAATTCTATTAAAATCACACAATAAGGAATAAATCAAAATCCTAATTAATTACATCAATAACACAATAAAACTCATGCAAAAAGCTAAGGTTTGGTAGCAAGATAAGTGGCATAAATGCCATTTATTAAACTCCCACACTTAAGCTTTCACATGTCCTCATGTGCAAAATCAAATTAGACCAAGGCATGGATGAGAAATAGTGTACATATGCATGATGCATGAAAAGAAATGACAATACACTAATCCAATAAACCTAGAGATACAATAGTAAGCTTTCGCACCAACAAACAAGGCATGAACATAAACATAGCACACATGGTAGAATCCATATATTATGCATGGAACAAGTACAAAAATCCTCTCAAAGTTAGTGCCACTCATTCACTCAAGTGTTTGGGGTTATGATATACACTCAATCGCCTCAAATGAAAATGTATTACCATAGGCTTGCTATGGGTCTCATTCTTCATTTTGTCATACACACATGCATACTGAATCAAGAGAACTTACCTTTGGTTGTAATGAGGCTTTGGTGAAGGTGGATAAATATATAAGCCAATGGACTAAACCTCAAGTCAAAGGAAAGCAAATGCATACACTAAGAGCACAAGTGCTTAAGGGTACACTTTGTCCAACTTAACACAATTATAGACTTTTCTTTTGCAATGTGGCACACTTTCAACCAAGCTTTTCCTTAATTCTTTTTAAATCAACTTTTCATCCTTATTTCTTTCTTTATTTATTTTTTAGTGTGCCACTTGCTGAATTTGTTTTGGTATATATTGTTCCTTCCCCACACTTAAATTGGAGCATGTCTCATGTTCTCCTCCATACTTGTACTCAAGCACATATAAGAAAAGCACAACTGCTCTCCTAAGCTTAAAAGATTAGGATATTTCATGGTTTTTCACTTTTGGCTAAGGATCTGTTAAAACAAAAGAATGAGAAATAAGGCTTAAAGGGGCTAAACAATGGTAATATGCAAAGAGTGGCTATATGGACAAGTGGTTAAAAACAAGAAAAATACCTCAATCATATTCAAGCATGCACATGAAAACATATTTTCAAACAAAACCCTAAGCAAGTTCTAGAATGCAAATCCAAAGAGGAAACACACATGAACAAATAAGCACGGTACATGATAGTCCAATGAAAGGGGCTCAAAATCTCATAGGTAAAAGTATATATACTCAATCCAACAACACAATGAATCCACCAAGCATGCAATACAAAATAAAGTTAATGCCAAGCATGTCAATATAGTGCATGTGGTGTGAGCCTATGCATATGATCTCTAAGGTGCCAAAGGAATAGTGTAGAACACAAACAAAAATAAACATGATGCAAGAATTAAAAATAAAAATGACAAAAACTAAAATGCACCAAAATAAAAGAAAAGGGAAAGAAAATCTCACGGTGGATTGTCTCCCACCCAGCACTTTGCTTTAATGTCCCTAAGATGGACGGTCAGGATCCTCAAGGAGGGTGTACAGTTTCAATCAAATAAGCCATCTAAGCCCCCAAATCCTTAGGGACTTCATATAGGTGCATTAGCAGTGCCTATCAATGTCACAGGATTTTGGTCTTGGGGTTCTACAGGTGCACACAAGTGACCAAGAATGGTCCCTTCTATCTAGATCTTGACATTTCAGTTTCAGTGTTGCCCGGGCTCTTGTAGCAAAATTTTCTACCCTTCACAGGGCTTCTTTCCCACTATGGGCTATTTTTGAAGCACCTGAAACTGATGCTGCTACCTAGTGGAGTACCTATCTGAAAACTTGGGACATTCTAAAATAACAGGCACATCATATCCTATAGAAGAAGAGAAAGTTGAGAAGGAGGTTTGATATTTACAAAGCAAATTTCCACAAGCATCATCAATTAAAGAGTCAATGACATCAATGCCAAACACAGAGTGTTCCTCATGGGGATGTTTCATAGCATCAAATAAGTTAAATTGGACTTTCATGTCCTTACACTCCATGGATAATGTACCACCATAAACACTAATCATGGTTGTGTAGTTTTCAAAAATGGTCTACCCAAGATTAATGTATACTGGCTGGCATTGGTATCATTCTCCATCTCAAACACATAAAAATCAATAGGAAATATTAAATCATTTACCTCATCAGAACATTTTCCAATACTCCCTTTGGTCGTGATGTTGCGGTTAGCCAGCTGAATTTGCAACCCAATTGGTTTGAGCTCTCAAAAGTACAAGGATTGGTAGAGAGATTTAAGAATAACATTAATGTCAGCTCAGACCAGCAGGGCCTTTATAATGTGCAAGTTCCCAATAGTACAAGGGACAGTGAATGTGCTTGGATCCTTATACTTGGGTGGTAGATTGCTTGACTTGATAATGGAGGAAGCAATTACCCCCATGGTCACCTTCTCTTCCCCATCACCCTTGATCTTCCTCCTATTGGTGCATAGATCTTTCAAGAATTTTACAAATTTGGGAATTTCCTTGATTGCATCCAATAGAGGTATGTTTACTTGCACTTTTTGAAAGGTTTCTAGTGTGCTTGGATCCAAATTTGCAGTAGTAGCCTTCCTAGGTTGCATCCTTTGTGGGAATGCCAATGCGAGAGTGAAATTTTCATCTCTGGTGCCCTCTGTTGAGTGTTGTAGTACGTTGAGTGCTGCCGTGCTCGCCCAAGAAGTGCTCTTGTGCCAATTCTTCATCCCCATGCTCAGCTAAGCGTTGTAGTGCTATTTGAGCATTGTAGTGCTCTCAGAAACATCTCTAAGCCTAGTTTGTTCCTTTTAATCTTTTTCTACAGGCCTTGTTACCTTTAGCATTTTCGTCCTAGACCTTAGGGTAATTGCACGACATTTCCCTTTGGATTAGGCAAGGTTCGAGAGGGTAACTGGAGGCTGAGGTTTACTAACTCTAGTTTTGCTTTATTTGAGTCACCTCTTCTTTCAATTGGGCATTTTCCTTTCTTATCTCTTGCATTTGCTCCATCATCATCTTCATCATCTCATTCATAGTGGGATATGAGAATGGAGGTGTAAGAAGGGCCGGTTGCCTTTAATGAGGTGCCATATACTTTTGATGTGAAGGTTGGCCTTGTTATTGAGAATTATTACCCCACTTCAAATTGGGGTGATTCTTCCAGTTGGAGTTATAAGTGTTCCCGAATGGGAACTAGCCTACATGATTATGAGGTTGACTCTAGAAGGGATTTGTTGCTGCTCCCCAGGGTTGAGTCATCTTATAATCCTGGGCACATATCAGTGTGATGGTCATTTGAAGTACATATGCCACATATCTTAGGAACCACTGGAGTTATTGCTTGGCTCACCATTAATTGTTGTATAAGGCTAGAAAGTTACTATAAAGTTTGGGTTAACAATGGATTTTCTAGCTGACTCACTTCATGAAGGCCCCTAGTATTTGTGGCTACCTTGGATCCAAATTGCTGAAAATTTGCAACTATGTTCTCAATTAAAGCACGCGCTTTTTCCAATGTCTTATCTAAGAGTGCCCCTCCACTTGTAGCATCAATCATACACCTATCAGCAGGTACAAGACCTTCATAAAAGTATTGAATGAGGAGCTGCTCTGGGATTTAATGGTTGGGGCAGCTGGCACAGAGGAGCTTGAAATGCTCTCAATATTCATGGAGAGTCTCATTTGATTGGTGGATTCAAGAGATTCCTTTTGGATAGAAGCCACTCTAGAGGCGAGAAAGTACCTCTCCAAGAAAAACCTCTTCATCCTCGTCCAGCTATTTACTATCCTATCTAGCAAATTGAAGAACCAATTTTTGTTGCATCCTTTAGGGAGAAGGGGAATGCTCTAGCTTAACATCATCCACCTCTACCCCATTGGGTCTTATGCCAAAACACACCATATGTAACTTCTTTATATGTTAGTGTGGGTCTTCTCCAGAGAGGCCATGGAACTTGGACAGAGCATGAACCAGGTACCCCTTGAGCTCAAAGTCATTGTCAAACCTAGGGTACGTAATGGCCAAAGGCTGCTAGGTAAAATTAGGAGCAATGAGCTCCCTAAGTGTCCTGTTCCTATCTACCATGTCAACTGTATTTCCTGAAACACTAAACAGAGGATTAGAATGCCTAGATGGTTCCGCTTGTTGATGCTTTTCCTGTTTGATTTTTCTCAAAGTTTTCTTGATCTCAAGGTCAAGAGGTATTAAATTTCCAGCAGATAGAGAACGCCTCATACAAGGAAATAGAAATTTTTTCGTCTTTTTTAGAAATAAAATAAACAGTAGAAAATAAAAACTAGAATAAAATAAAAATAGAAAAATAAACAACTAAGTTTTAATGCCTCCCCAGCAACTATGCCAAAATTTCAAGAGAGGCCGTCACCTACATCCTTAGAAAATTAGTTTATTACTAATTTGCACAAAAAATGTAGTAAATGGTACAACCTATGTCATCTCTTAAGGAGGCTTTATCACTTAGTTGGAAAATTGGGAGGGTTTGAAGAGTAAGAATTAAACAATTTAAATTAAATGATAATAGCAACAAGATAAAGCAGCAATGAAGAAGACACTAATGCAAGGTATTCCTAGGATTGAAATTTAATTATCATTGACCAAATATTAAATCCATTGGTGGCTATTAGTAATAAATTACTAGCAATTCTACTAGTAATCGATGACCTCTAGAATTTGATCAATGTAAATAACTAACAAATGAGATATCAATTTATTTAGAAATCACATTAATTTAATGAGCCAATTGCTATAGCCTAACAACCAATCGGAAAGTTAATTCTAATGTTCTCTTTTAAACATAAACCAATAGATCTATCAATTTATGCCCAAAGGGTTTCCCTAAACGATGATCGCCAATTAGTTATTCCAATAAAGATTATAGCAATCACCACAATAATTAAAGGAATAGAAACTGCAAAACATTAAGAAGACCAATGCATTTAATATAAAAAGGAGTCTCAAACATCATCCTAATCAATTCTGGAAACCCTTACACTAATAAAGAAATCTACTCTTCCATCTATGGAGGATTACAATTAATGAATCTAAAATAGTACCTGAAATAATAGTAACAATCCTTACTACTATCCATAAGAACAAAGCAATTCACCTATGGAATCCCTAAGAGAGAAAAGAGTATAGAAGAAGAAGACAAAGAGAAGATGGAGAGAGAGAATAATAGCAATCTAAAGTGTAGATCTAAAAGTGAGTCAAAAGCTATGGTAAAAGTCTGAGTAAGTCTTATATCTCCTTGCTCTAAAATGGGCCAAAGTAGGACCCAAAAATAGATAAGTAAATTGTCTTTCCATCATCGTACCAGCACTCCAGTGCTCAAAGAGCGCTGCATGCTCTCCAGAAAGCATTGCTCTAATTAATCGTAGAAATCTTTCTGCGAGCGTTGCAATGCTAAATGAGCGCACGGCGCTCACCGAACATGAGCTTCTATGGCTTTTATTCCTTTTAGCTCCAAGCTTCTTCCAAAGAGTGTTCAGCCTTGTTCTTAACACTTTGCACTTGATTCAAAACTCCTATGCACAAAACCATACTCAAAGAAACAAATTAAACGCAGAGTGTAATTACAAATTATTCCAAAATCAATGCAAAAACCAATAATTCTATTAAAATCACACAATAAGGAATAAATCAAAATCCTAATTAATTGCATTAATAACACAATAAAACTCATGCAAAAAGCTAAGGTTTGGTAGCAAGATAAGCGGCATAAATGCCCTTTATCACCTCATGAAAGGTAAGTTGCTATGGGTGGGTTGAGCACACATAAAGGGACTTGAAAACGTCTAGTAAAACTTTAATCTTTATACATTTAATAATGTTAATTTACATTTGAATTGTAGCAAATAGTATGTTTTTATGACTTTACTATACATATTTGTGGAGTCGAGGGAGTTAAACCGCCCTTCGACCCAGGGGGAGCTAGTTCGAGACCAACACCACAAAGGGTGAGCAGTGAAGGAGATAGGAGAGGTCTGGGTTGATCGTCGCTGAGACCACATATGTAAGTCTAAATTCATACCTCTTTCTATTTAAATTTTAGACTAAATACCAAATAAATCCCTCAGGTTTGCATTAGGGGACAAATTAGTCCTAATTTTGAAAATCCTAAATTGGTCCTTGACATTTCATAAAAAGGGATAAATTGGTCCTTCTGTAGTTCCATAAAGTGCCAAGAGGGACCAATTTGTCCCCTTTTTAATTGTACAAAACTGTACGGAGGGACCAATTTGTCCCTTTTTGAAATGTGAGGGACCAATTTGAAATTTTCAAAATCTGAGGGACTAACTGTCTCCCAATGCAAACCTGAGGGCTTGTTTGGGTATTTAGTCTAAATTTTATTACTTTTTTCATTTCTGTCATAATTATTACTTCTAATGTGTTTTATCTTTTTTCTTTGTAGCATGAGTATACAAAGCTTTGGGAGCAAGCACAAATCCAGTACCAACCCAGGTGGCTGAGGCTAGGTCGATCCCCATATCGCTTCTCCTCCAAATGATGATGATATCTTAGCCCAGGTGGTTGGCGGCCCTTACAAGGGTCGCATGTATTGGATAAGGTATTACCCTAGTAGTAGGTCTCCTCCACCACTAGGTTTGTTCCTGGGATGATGCCTAGAGGGATCCTGATGCCCAGCGCAAGCACATCTTATCTAGTAGTAGCAAGAGCGGAGACATAACTTCTTCAAGTCTTGGAGCAGGAGCTTAGGTTGAAGCTGTCCATGGAAGAACAACAACAGGAGAAGGCCAAGAAAGAAAAGAGTAAATTCAGAGGATGTGAAGAAGATCATTACCAATGTAATGAGCTTCTTGGAACATGTAGGCCTTAGGATCCTCCAGCTTCGACAAGAATAAGCTTCTCAGAATCCCACTCCCCTCCATTTTTAGGGCTCCTCACCTTTGATGGTGCGACAACTCAGATAGGTCCAACAACGGCAATGCCGCCATTGCCATCGTCGTCGATGCTGACGAGGAAAAGTTTAGCTAGTTTTTATATAGTTTTTTTTAATTTTATGTTTTATTGCACGTTGTATTTATTTTATTATAATACTTTGTTTATTTATTTCATCACTTTGTGTATTTGAATATTATTTCATTATTTTCTTAATTAATATTGTAGCACTCAAAAAATTATTTAAAAATTAATTTGAGCTTTATTAGTGATAATTTAAAAAATTTGACAATTTTAGCAATGATGAGGACGGCCTAATGGAGAAGTTAAAAAAAATTTAGGCCAGGCATGAATAGTAACCTTGTAGGCCCCGGCCAGTCCAATCAAACCCTAGATCCAGGGCTAGGAGATGCCCAACATTAGAAAACATAGGATTGAGGTTAGAAATAGTTAGAAATGAATATTTTATACCTGAATTTAATTTCAAGCAATATCTTATTACCGAGTTTGGTGTTTTACTTGTTCAGAAGAGTTTTGATGTGCGATTTTAAACATAAAAGTTACTTGGTGGCGAGTAACCAAGTAACCTTTACCAACCACTTTATGCCAAGTGGATAAGAAGGATTGAAACTGAAAAGTAAGTTTTAATCATGACCTTTCATTTATTATTATCTTACCCAAGAGCCAATATTCATTCGTTCGGTAATTTTAGATATGTGATTTTAAAACCGAAAAATCTGCCTTATCACCAAGTTAAAGTGACCTACTTATATTCAGCCAAGTGGATGGCCAAGATCCATTATTTACAATCATAGCCATTCATTTCATTTCTTTTCAAAGAAAGAAAGAAATTCAAACCTTACCTACATAATTGCTACACATAGACTAGGATAAATATAAAGCCACCAACCTTATCACTCCACCATCATCATTTTCAGCCAAGAGGCTTAGAAACACAGCCTTCCATTGTTCTTTCTCTCCAACCTTCATTCTTGCTTTCAAATCCCCAAAATCTAGGCTCAAAGTCACTAAAACACTAAGATTGCTTCACAAAACTTGTTCTACTCTCCATAATCTACAAAATCAACCGATTAGAATTTCAAATCATCTCCATTCTCCACCTTGAGATATCATACTCCACTGTTAAGGAAGGGATTAGGTGTTGTTTGGAAGGCAAGTGAGGAAAAATCATTTTTGGAAGAACCTTTGGAGTTAGAAGCCCTAAAACTTTAAAAAGTAGGGATTTTGAACCTCTTTTGCTTCAAATCCATTTTTATCTTTTCGTCTGATTTAATTTGATATTTTTAGTTATATTGGTTGATAATATATAGATATTGATGTGTATAACTTGGTAAGTGTTTGGATGATGTTAGAAAACTCATTTTGGCAAAACAAGTTTTGAATCATGTTGCTATAATTCTCAATTTGTAGAATAGGTTAATTCATGATTTTTTTGAAGTGTTTGTAGATGGATTCATGAGCTGAAAATTTTATATGATAAAGTTAACATATAAGGTGTTTTCAGTATTTTTCTTGGGTCTTCAAAATGACTTTTGCTATTTTAAAAAAAATGAAAAATCGAATAGGTCAAGGGGTATTGAGCTTGTCCCAAGTTTGTAGTATTGAATTTGTCTAATTTTGTTACCCTAGCAAATGACCAAATTATTAGCCTTTAAATTTTACAGGGTGTTGAGGACATATTGAAGTCCAACCCTGAATTTTTATGTGATTTTATATAATCATTTGATAGGGTAGAAAAATTGAGACTTCTAACTGTTGGTAGAAACTGAGAAATTCTGACCTCCTAGTTTGCCTAATTTTGTTAACACAGTTAAAGAATGATTCTTGCTTTGAAATTTTTACAGGACCTTAGGGACACATTGAAGTGTCTTGTATAATTTTATAGCCTATGAATTGGTTGTTTGATGTGCAAATTAAATTGTCCTACAAAGGTGTGAAATCTGCCTATGTGCTGTATTTGTGCTAATGCATTATATTGGTGACATAATGATATTTAGTTCAAGTATATTGTATATGAATGCATGCTAGTGACTTTAAAGATTGGTTTATGAGGCATGATTGAAATCACATTGTGAATGAATGCCTATATGTGTTTTATACATGCATTTGAAAAAAGAAAAGTGAATGATACACTAAATTATGTTCTATAGCCATAAAGAAAGATAAGATCTCTTTGACTTGTCAAGGGCAAATAAAGAAAGATAAGATCTCTTTGACTTATCAAGGGTAAATAAATAAAGGTAAATCTCTTCAACTTGTTAGGCAAATGAAGAAAGATAAGAACCTCTTTGACTTGTCGAGGGCAAATAAAGAGATAAGATCCTCTTTGATTTATCAAGGGCAATTAAAAATAATTTCACAACATTTGACATATACATATTTATATCATATTCTAATCATTTTGTTTGACATTATTTACTATGATTATGAGCTTATGACAAATATGTACTAAGTGATTGATTTTTTAAAAGCAACCACTTCAGAAGTATGATTTGGAACTTTAAAAATGAACTGTTATTATGTAATGCATGATCACCTTTTTCTTACTAAACTGAAGTGGTTAGGACAATGATGATGACATTACGATTGTGTATTTAGGGAAATGCCCTGAGAATTGTATAATCTCACCCTATGTGTTTGTGTTTCCATGTCATCTCCAAGTTTATCCAAAGAATTATGGGGCGCTACACAAAAGGAATCGGATTGTAGTAATTAGTAGTTGTTGCTTTTATTATGTTGTACTTAGTTGTATGTATATGTTCTTAAACGTAATAAGAAGATATATGTACTAAAGCTCATAGGAGAGCTTCCTTTTGTAATAAATAAAAAATAAATAAATACCAAATAATTGGATAATTTATATAGATAAGTTATATACGGCAATGTAATCATTTATTTTAAAAAATAAAACATTACAAAAGGGCTAACCTGAGAAATAAAATGATTTTTTCAAATTAAATATTTTTTAAAACATGCACCCATTGCTAAACCCGTAGATAAAAATAATAAAAATAAATTTATTTTTAAAACCCATTGGTAAAATTAAAAAACCCATAGAATAATATTATTTATTTGATGATCTTAGTAATGCCTTTAATGCAATTTACTGACTTATTTTCATTTTTACAACCGTCCACACCCATCGGCATTTACTTATATATACCCATCGAGAATATTCCTTCAATGGCCAAAAACTGATGGTCTATTGTCAATAAATCTGTCGGAATAATTGTATTTGTCGATAAACCTATCAATAACACCATTGTATTATGCATTTTTCTTGTAGTAATTTTCAAAATATGCATTGTACGCCCTGAAATTACCAAATAGTGCATAACACCCCTTCTATTAAGTTGACATCCATTCCCTTTAAGGCAAGCAAATTAGGTTGCACAAAATAGAAACTTTTGGGGTTAAGTGCACACAATAAAAAAATCCAAGGTGTTGAGTTGTACACAATAGATTATGGAAATGGATGTCAATTTATCATAAATGGGGTTTTGCAATTGGTAACTTTAATGTGTAGCGATGCATATTTTCAAAAGTCATGTGTAAAATGCATGTAAATTTTGGGGTAAAAAAATGTGTTAGAAATAGAATAATTGTAGTATATCTTAGATTGATCTAATCTCAATTTAGTTTTATATTAGATTGATTTTATCATTGTGTTCTTAACTTTTTTTGGCTTATAAATAGCCTACCTCATTATATCAATACAACACATCAAAATATGGAACCAACTTCTATGTTTCTTATTTTTGGTTTAATTTCTAATATGTTTTCTAATATGCTATTAGAGTCATGGTACCTTGAATCTAATTTCTTTGGCCACGAAAAGTTACGTGTAAATTGAACATGACCTAAAGTTCAAGGGATAAAATGTATTTAACCCTATTTTTTATATTGATTTAAAATAGAGATGAAAACTTAACGATGAAAATGTGATTGTACGAATATAGAAATTATTTACCCACAATTGTAATATTTAAAATATTGAGCATCATATTTATAAATTATTAGTGTATAAAGTGACATCTTTGAATATGGATGAAGTTGAGCATCAACATACATGAAAATAAAATCATTTGGTTTTTTTTAACTATTATACTATGTAATTATTCACATAGGACTGTAAATTTCAAGGGGTAGAAAACTAATTGATCTAGAAATTATTTCATTGTTAAATACATCAAATATAATGGATTAAAAAAAGAAAAAAGAAACAAGGTCGATTTATGTTTTACATGCTAAGATTGTGTCTTGATTTCTTAGTTGACATAATCTAGTTCATGTGGTCAATTTGTTCAAGTCATGAAAATATGTTGCAATAAGTTCATTTAAATTTTTTTTTCAAAAATTTAATAAGACCTCATAATTCATCAAGAATGGAGCGGAGATAATATCATATTATAACTTAAGAATAAGAAAATTCTAAGTATCCAAAACTCTTTTGTAAAGATCAAAAAACAATAAAATAAGGTTTTGTCTATGATGCACCACACACTTTATCATTTGATGGCTTATGTTTTAAGGTGTATCTATACACCTATTAGTTATAATGCAACCTAAACTTCTCATTTCTCCACACTCCACCCCAACATTTGTGGCGCCTCCTCTTCCACCCTCTCTTCCTCTCACCTTCAACATTTGCATCCTCCACAAATCAACTCCTAAAATTGCTGAGTTCCTTAGGTTGTTGGCCACATGTAAATACAACTATTTTTCAACTTCCTCTCTATTTTTTGTTTTCATTTTTGCTTTTTCTTTTATCTGATCTCTCCAAACCATGTTTCAAACTCAAATTGAAAAAGTTTAAGAACTTCAACCCATCATAGCAAAGCACTCTCAAAGTCAGGTATGAAAATTTCAGCTCCATTTATAAACACTTTGAATGTAAAATTAAAAGCCCTAAATTTTAATCAGAAAGTTAAATCTGGATCAACAAACTAGTTCTCTAGCGAACCAATTTGTGACGGTCAACATGCCACCACCATTGTCATGCATCATTTATAAACACTTTGAATGTAACATTAAAAGCCCTAAATTTTAATCAAAAAGTTAAATCTGATCAACAAACTAGTTCTCCAGATGAACCAATTTGTGACGATAAACATGCCACCACCATTATCATGCATCGTTCCCTTAGTTGCAAGAATCGTCCCGCATCCTAATAGGTGCTTTTTACTTGTCATCGGTGCCTGGGGCTTTGATGGAGGAAAGGATACGTCGTGGTTTGTTATAGTGTTACAAGGCACGAGACAGGTGAGGAGTCGAGAAGATGGCAATGTGGCTAAGAGTACCAATGTCGTGGTAGTACGGCTATTGATGTGGAAATGGTGCTTGTGGTTGAGGGAACGACATGTGATGGTGGTTGTGGCAGGGCGATGTAGATATGATGGCGAAGTTGACCAATAGAGCTATCGAAATATGCCGAGCCACTTGGGCCATAGGCTGGCCCATGGGCCAATTTATTTCCATGTTCATTTTTAATTTTATAGTTCATGTAAAAATGTTAGTGAAAAAATGCTTTCTTATTCCATTGTAATGGATAAAAAAAATAAACTATTTAGTAAGAAGTATTATTATTCTTGCTTTATTTGTAAGAATGATAAATGAAACTTAATTTTTATTTGATAATTAATTTCAATTACTTAATTTGATCTAATAGTGAAGCGAATAAAAAATATATAATTTTTCTGTCAACATTTGTTATTAGTTTAGACATTTTAAGTTAAAAAAAATGGGTTAAAAGGTCCAAATTCAAGTATTTATAGCTCATATGTAATTTATTATTTAATAAAAAATTACTATTTGGGCTATCAAGCAAGCTTAGCCTAAAGTGGGCTGAGCCCATTTCAGTTTGGAAATATCAGCCGAGCCAAATTGGGCCAATTTGTATTTTTCCTCATATTTTCTTAGCCTAGCCTACACACTTTTTCTGACCATTCAAGCCAACCCATCGAGCTTCAACTATTTTATGACTCCACCTGGAAGGTGAAGAAGAGAGATATACAAAGAGTTTAGGGTGCACATGATGTGATTCGTGTATTGATGTACCACATACATCGAGGCATAGATATCCTAGCATGTGGTACACCACACTTAACCTAGGATACATAGCCTTAACCATAAAATAAAGCCTACCTAAACAACAAACTCAAATCTAAAACAAAAGTATGTATTTCAACTAGGCTTGATTTTCATAACCTGTTCTTTTTTTTCTTTTTTTTTTTTGGGTCTTACATAACTTGTTCCTTTCATCCCCTCTTACCTCTGTCTTGTAGACCTAGACTTATTACCAACTTTATTAGCTTCATAGTCTATTATCGGAATTCAGGCTTTCATGTGATCACGGTTCCAACACCTTATCTAGTGCCTCATTCGAGTCCATTCAAAATGCTAAAATTCAAATGTGAGTCACGATAGGCATATATGTTTGACTTATTCATACTATTGCACTTTATATCACTTAATAACTAAGTAATTAAAATGTGACTCTAGTAATTAACCAATACTATTCATGTCATTGAAGACTTTATGTTCATATAGTCATATTGGAGATGGATTCAATGACAGAGCTAAAAAATGAATACCCTAGCACAACTTCTCTTCTAACAACCACCAGGAGCTTCAACTTCAGCTTCTTCCCATTAATACATGCCACCCCATAGAAGGACTCATCCCTCTATGTTGGGTTTGGTAACCTCTTCTTCTTCTTCTTTCTTTTCCCCCTTTTCTAGTGTGTTTATGCATGTCTCAGGACTTTCTACATGAGTTTTGCCTTAATTTTACTTTTGATGAGTATGTCTTGATAGTTAGTGTTTGAACGGGAACGGGGAAAAACTAGTTGACATTGTGGAAGTGCTTGCGATTGCTCACACTTTTATTGTTTGTTGCTATATTTAGTTCATGTAGTGGCTTTGTTGCTTTTTGTATTGTTTCCTTTATATGCATGTGTTTCCTGTTGTGATGTTAGTTCTTTTAGGAAGTCTTCTTTGTATTGTTTTTATATTTCTTTCTTGGTCATCTCTTTGGCTTTTTGTTTGGATTGCTATGATGATAAGATGATAACATGGGAAGCATGTTTGTCTTGTTTTGAGAACTCCATGTTCTTTGCTTCCATGGGCTTGGAGTTGATTGGAAGGGAAAAAAAATGAAAGATTCATTACAGGCAAAAAAACTCAAGTTATTGCAAAGCAAGGTTCACCTATGTGAATTTTATAAAGATACCTTTGCTACTACCATAGAAGATCATGAAGAAGGTGACGCTAGACATTATAAAGCTATGGAGAAACTTTCTTCTTTCTGACTAAGAATGTATTATTAGGCAAAGTTGTTAATTGCTACTATGTCTAGCCATCCAACTTGCGGGCTGTTGTATATCGTTTCTTGACTAAGTTAGGCTTGGCTTATTTTCTTAGCAATAAAATTACCATTCATAACAAATAAATAAATAAATAACAGAGCTTAAATAAATAAAATCTTTATCTGAGAGAACATCCATAACATGTGGCATATTAAGGACCCGCATAATGAGAGCTTTGGTACATGAGTAGGATCAAGGCATCCCTTATTGATATCCTTCCAAGCACTCATTATTTGTCTTTGAAATTCATCAATGATATATTGTCTCGTAACACCATGTTGCCTTATGTAGCACTAAACAGCAGAGGCAACATGTCCTTTCTCATGCTCAAACTTATTCCAAAACAAAGGATGAAATGACCAAACAAGTAACTAATTTATTTTATACAATAAACCATCAATTTACATATGGGAAGATTGGCAAATTGATCCACAAATGATTTGTTTTTTTTTTTTTTATCATAGATCGACTTCAACTTGTCTTAACAAGTAGTATGTAACATTTTGATGTTAAAGAATTATTATTTAACAACTAAGTTAATATAATGATCTTTTAAATACTAAAGTGATATTAAAAAAAGTTATCATCGAAAATGAGAGATTACTCTAAAATATCTAGTATTATTAAATCTGTAAGTTTGATTGTTTATCCAATACACAGCTTAAATTTGGCATGCAACTAGTCTGAGTTTAGGTGTGGATCAAGTATGAGCGACTGGCTAGGTTTTCAAAAATGCATTTTAGGACAAATGGGATTTAATTTGAACTCAAGACCTTAAGGAATGCAAACATGTATCCTTACAACTAAATCGTGTGTGTGATTATGTCATGATAATCCAATATACATACATATATATATATATATATATATATATATATATATATATATATATATATATTATACCTAAAATCCGTTAAATTGGTAATTATTTAATTATATCATTTCATTGTATTTATCTAGATTTTAATATATATGTAGTATTTATTTAATTTTGAAGACCCAATAATCCAATGCTTCAACCAAGCCATCATCAACAGGAGTTTGATAACTAAGAAAGTATCAAACAACAAAGTAAGAAATTGATTCTTATGATGATGAATTAGTTCACTGAAAAATCAAATTAAAAAAAAAATACCTCATTGGAAACAATGTCATCCATGAGTTTGCAAATAATTGTCAACATTACTACAATTTTTGGGTCTTCAGTTACCCACTAGAAGGCTTTTCCATAACCAAACATCCCATCTCTCGATGAAGGACGTGGCACTGAGCATACATTAATCACAAGATACCAATGCAACACTCATGTACTCATCTATAGTTGGTGTATAATTGCAATTGAACCATTGGGCCTCAACAAAGTAGGCTTAGGCCAATTTTTTCATCTGTGATGCACACCACAATAATTCACAAAAATGAAAGCAATGAAGAGTAGTTGGATGCATTTTGAGTACACACCATGTCTTAAATTTCCCTACCTAGTTCTTAGTTCCTGTCAAAAGAAGAATATTTTTTGGAGAATGTAGAGACATATAGAGTTAACTAGATTTACTTTTTTTTTTATAAATTACACAAAATATTTTTCCTTCCTTTGTGTTGACATAATTTTTCCAGTGTCACCTTTAGAATTGGATGAGCCCATAGACTTGTAATGTGTGCAACTCCTCAAGCTAGATGTGATTTTGAGAAACTTTGAAAAAATAAAGTTGGCCTAGTGGTTGTTTGATTCAACAAAATCTTGCATGTTATATGGAAAATCATGGGGATGATAACATCACTACACCTCTTATCCTTGCAACATGTAGTAACCTAACACTAGCACCTTGTAACACAAAACAACAATACCAAATTCTTATTCCTCTGGCTTTTTTCCTTCCTGCCACACTTTCTAGCTCTGGATTTTACACATTTCTTTTTCTTTTCTTTTCACTTTTTCCCAAATCCAAATGTGACAACAAGAAAAATATTTTGTATGACACCAATGTGAAATTTTTTGCACATTTATACAAACCAGGAAGTAAAGAAAACCTTCATGCTTATAATAAGGCAGCCAAGATTTTACGTGAATGATATTTTTGAACTATCCATCAAAATATATTGAAATTTGAAAAATAATAATGGCTTATTTATGATACTATTGCACTATAGTTAAGGTCATGAAGCCCTTATTTTCATATTGGACATGGATTCAATAGGAGAGCTTCAATATTCTTCTTTGTTGATCCTTGGGAGTAAGTGTAGCAATCTCCATCTTTGTAAAGAACATCCATAACTCGTGACAAGTTGAGGAATCGCATAAGGAGAGGCTTTGGTACATCAATAGGATTAAGGCATCCCTTATTAGTATCCTTCCAAGCACTAATTATTTGTTTGTAGAGTTCATCAATGGCATATTGTTTTGTGACACTATGTTGCTTCATGTAGCACTGAATTGTAGAGGCAACATGCCCTCTCTCTTGCTCGAACTAACCAAGCAAAGGATGAAACAATCAATTAAGTAATTTATCATATAAAGTATGAGTAATGCTACATAGTCAAAATAATTAAGTATTGTTACAATTTTTTTTAACAAAATCATGATAGTCATTGGATTAAAGGAAAGGTATAACCCACTAGTTCATTCAAGAGTGAAAATTATGATACTCATTCTCACAACTACACTTAGAAAAAGTTTATGGCTATTTGGCATTTTTCATAAAGCAAATCATGATCAATTTATATGGGAAGATTGATGACACCAAATTCATCCTCAAATGGCTCTTGATTATAGGCCAACTCTAACCCGTTTTAATAAATGCTTTGCAATATTTTGATGTTGAATTACAATCATTTAATAGCTAAATTAATATAATAGATTTCTTTAGAATCCTAGAGATTTTCTTTGCCTTATATTGGATTGAGACAATATTCTCTCACCCTAAATTTTTATGTGAAAAAAATTATTATGATAAAGTTTACTCTAAAATATCTAACAAAGTAGGAAATTGATTATTGTGCTTTAATCAGCTCCTGAAAAAGCAAATAACAAATACCTCATTGGAAGAAATGTCATCCATGAGTTGCAAATAATAAGTGTAGCTTTTACAATTTTTGGATCTTCAATTAACCAGAAAGGCCTTTTCTGGAGCAAAGCATCCCATCCCAATGAAGGATAAGGCTGCGAGCACACGATATGCACAAGATACCATTGCAACATCCATGTACTCTCTAGTTGGTATATAATTACTATTAGACCATTTGGCCTCAGTTAAGTAGGCTTGCACCAATCTTTTCATCTGGAATAGGATGCACACCACAATAATTCACAAGAATCAAAATATGCATTGAGTTAGATAACATGTCTTAAACTTTCTAGCTAAATCTCAATTACTATCCAAAAGAAGAATTTTGTTTTTTGGAAAATGTAAAGACACATAAAGTTAGTTTTACCTCATTTTTGGCATAGATTACACAAAATGTTCTTCCTTCTTTAGTCATCTCTTGTTCTATTTCATCAAAAGCATCCAATACTGCTTGGTAGCAATGCTTCATGTACTCTGCAAAATGTCCATGCAATTGATATCCCACCTGAATTATATTAATCATGTAGAAGATCATCAAAAGGCTTATATATTCAGCTCCTGATCTTTGTCCATAATTCAATTAGGAAACAATTAAAAAGAGAAGTGAAAACATTGCATGTTCAGCTTAAACTTCAAACCTTTCAATTGCTTCAGTGAAAAGTTGTAGCTCATCAAGTGTACCATAAACATCATAAATATCATCAATTGTTGATATCAAGGATACCACCTTTGTCATTACCCTTCTACCAAGTGAGTATTGGGGCTCAAAATACACTCCCAATACCCAAAGTAAAGTTCCACAACTTATTGCGAGCAAAAGGCAATTTTCTTGCAAAATCCAAATCTTTCCACCACCTAATTCATTAAAAGATAACCAAGTTAGACATGAACAATTTGTGTGCAAGAGAAATTAGCACTTTATACTTACTTTGTTAAAGGGGCTAGTTAAAAACTTACTTTGAAATACCTGCCAAGTTCCTTTTGGTGTTGTTTTTGGAGCACATTAAAATCTAATTTGGCCAACAATAGTAGATTTTCATCATGGGAGGGCTCTTCCACATATGTTGAGATGTAATTCCTTGCTACAAGCCTAGGCAAGTTCTTGCGGAGTGGCCGCTTTAAGCTAGTGTTAATTTTTGCAGCAAGAGAAGGACTCAATTGGACAGTCATTAACTCAGGCGCTAGGAAGTGAAAGCAACGCTTCATCTAATATGTCCTCTTCATGAATCCTAAGATGTGAGCTTCGTATAAGCTTAACATTCCCTCAACATAGATACTAAGTCTTTGGTTGAAATTCCCTTCCTCATCCTTGAACTTGTTAAATACATCTAGAGTTCATTCACCAACCAGAATTTATAATTAAGATACTTTAATTATTATATCTTGGCAATCCAAATCAATTTTATGTTTCAATTTGAGTTCATGTGCTCGCTTATATATGTATTATATTTTTCAAACACTTATGATTGAAAAATAATAAAATTCAGTAGTTTAGGGCATACCAGGGGAAACGTTATATCCTTGTTGCCTTAGTAACCTAAAGATAAGCGCAAGAGCGTGAAGGTCTTCATTGAGAGTTATTATACTATTATCAACATAGTAATTGTAAATATGTTGCAACACTTCATCAATCTCGCGTTCAAAGTGATAACACAATCCTAAACGTTGAATTGAATCAATTAAGTTAGCAACTACCATAGGTTGTAGTGCCTTCTCATTCACGGGAATGAGCATATCTCTCACTTTTTCTTTTAGTGATATAATATGCTGATTCACGTTTTCATCAACTTCCTGCAATGTTAATCTTTTGTTATTCTCGTATGTTTGCAAAGTTTTGTAGAAATAGAGAGAATGGAAAACAATTTACAGAGCCAAAGTCTCAAAGAATTTGAG
>JAMLFY010000003.1:18248540-18402616 GCA_030441495.1 Dalbergia oliveri | reverse complement strand
TGTTTGATTTGTTCTTTTTAAAAATGCTTTTAGAAAAACATAAAAATTTGAAAATAATAATTTCTCATTTCCTGCGTTTCCTTTGTTACATGCTAAAAACGTTTTCAATTGAAAATGCAGTGATATTATTGTAAATATGAAGAAGTTTTAATTTATTTGTTTTAGTTGATTGTGTTTGGTTCAAATCTTTCAAAAACATGATCCATTTCTATATTTTATTCTTTTATTGAAATGCTTTCTTGTGTCTCATCCACACAACTAAACACTTGTCCATCAAATCACACTTTACCCACATATATTGTGAGATCTTTTTTTCAATTTTATTCTATTTTTTTATATATTATTTATTTTTTAGTATGGGGCGTTAATATCATTCAACATTTCCCTGCAGAAATGGAATTGGTCAATCACTGGTTGACATTCATAATAAAATAAAAGCTTATTAAGTATATATCAATTTTTTATTGTTTATTATTACCTATTAAAGCTTAATAAATTCACGTGTATAGTTTATTATTTCTTTAAATGTGAATTTATACTTCTTTTTATCACATTTAGGTTAAAGAAAGCAGGAAAGTATTTTAATAAAAAAATATTTTAGATAAAGGGATATATTATAGAATTTAATTTTAATACACTATTAGTATAAAACTCTTTTACACTATTATTCAATTAAAATTATTCATTTATATATTTTTTGAGTAATGGATGAGAATTTTTTTAATAGAGTGATAGATGGCAATATAGTAATAATCATAGTTTAAAAAAATAATGCTAATTATTTTGTTCAATTATATATCTGCTTTTATTACAATAGCAAATTACTCAAAAAGCAAGTATATTCTAAACAAAATCAGTAATCAGAAATAATTTCTTTATCAGAAGTACTTGAGTTTATAGAATTATTTCTTATTTTAATAAATATTTTTATAGATAAATCAAATGTCCAAATAGTATATATATATTTTTTATTGTTTAATAATTATTATTGCTTTCAATAAAAAGAAATAAATTTTGTTTTATTGTTATGAAAATTTCATTTTGAAAATATACAAACTAAACATATTTGCATTGTTTTCACTTTCTAAAACAAAATTTACTTTGATAAACCAAACACATTTCCTAAACTTTGAAAATTTTAAAATAAAAATTATTTTTAATAAATAAAAATAAAAATATTTTCACAAACCAAAATTCACTCTAGATAATTCATCAGTAATTATAAGTGTATTTTTGTTGAAATTGGAAAAAATAATACGTTATAATTGGCTAAAATGGATACATTTATTACAATACAATGTAAGATTATGTTATCTTGAAACTCTTTAATTATAGTTGATGGGAAACTTGTAATATTAACTTTGGAGATTTTAGATACTTTAACTTTGAAATGCTCTTTCAAGAATGCAACATATTTATATATTAATTTGTCAATTTTTTTAAAAAATAAATCAAAATATTAAAATATTTCTAAATACATGATTGTTGTAGTTTAGAGTTTTGAAACTAAATTTGTATAATTCTAAGAATCAGTTTGTACCTCACTTCTTTCTAATACATACCCAGGGTAAAAAATATTTTATATAAATTAAGGATGAAATTAATTAAAAATTTCTAAATTTCACACAAATAATTTGTCAAAATTTAAATTAAATTTGACTGATCATGAACTAACATTTTTACATGACTATTTAAATTTCAATGAAATTAACTTAAAGATAAAAATATTAATATTTTCATGTTCAACAATATTACAATATTAAATAATATTATTGCATAATTCACTTCAAACATAATCTTAACCTATTAAATAATATAGATATAAATAAAAACATATATTATTTATTTAAAAGTAAATTTAGTTTTAAATTTTTCTAAAAGAATTAGAGCTGAATTATTAAAATTTTAATTTAAAAAGTTAATTTATCTTAGGTAACATATTGATTTATTATTCAAATATTAATATTATAAGATTTAAAGATAAATAATTAATATTGTTATGTAAAACTATATAAAATGTTACAGAAAATTAGTTTTGTTTAAGAATAGTAAAGTCGTTTTTCTCTATAAATTTGACTATCATATCATTCAAAAGTAAAAATATATTACGACCAAAATTGAATTAAAAAATATGACTTGTTTTGCACTCTCTCTCTCTCTCTCTCTCTCTCTCTCTCTCTCTCTCTCTCTCTCTATATATATATATATATATATATATATATATATATAGTGTATAGAGTGTGAGTGTGTGTGTGATCTGATTGTGTACACACTTATTGATTGGAATTCACTTTGCCTCTTAATTTTTAATTAATGGTTTTAAAGTGTACATTACTACATTTTAAATTTCTTGGATTAATTTATGTTTTAAGTGGGTGACGAACTTTTACTCTCCTGAACTGTCGTAACTCCGTAGGGATGAAATTCATGTTTGGATTTGATTAATTATGATTGTAAACTGCTTTTGAGCTAGAAACTTTTGATGCATCATTTTGATTATAAGCCTTGCCATCCCTAAAAACTAAGTTCTTTTTTTGAAATCATTGTTGTATCAAGTTTTGTGTGGTAAACAACTTTGTTTGTAATCACATTCCTTTTGTTAGGTAAGATTGTTTGTTCAATTTTATCATAATCCAATTAAGTTATTCAAAATTTGTTTACTGCAATAATGTGATTAGTTACTCAAATTTGATTAAGATTATCGTGGATCTTGGAATCATATGTGTTTGGTCTATGATATGAACTCAATTTTTCATGATTCAAATTGATGTTTACCTCTTCAGTTATTAACTTATAATTGTTATTATTGTATACTAAATATAATATAAATTAATTTAACTTGTTTTTGATAGGGATTTTATTTCAAATGCAAACTACTGATTGTTGGTTCAAATAAAGTTAATATAAATTAACAATCTCTTTACATTTAGGCTGATAGAAATTTTATAAATTTAATAAAAAAAGGTTTGCTTTGACAATTTTGTAAATTTTTCAATTAGCACATTCTCTCATTATTATAAGGCTTCAGTTACGCTGATTTAAATTAATGTATTTACAGATTTTAAATGTGCTCATATCATTCATCTTCCATTATTATCACATAAATGTGGATGGTTACATTTTTTAGTGTTTAGTTAACCTATTAGTGGGATATATATATGAAACATATTTTATAAATAATTGATTAGTAAAAAGTATAAAATTAAACTCATGTAAAATAAAATCCATAGTTTAATGAACCTAAAATAGAACTAAATATAATAAGAAAATTAAATTTTAATAATCAGTGTTACATTTATTAGTCCTATAATGTGGCTTTTAATTTTAATTTTGTCATAAATTATATTTTTATTATACAATAAAAAAAATAAGTTCATTTAATTAACAAATATAATAATACGTATATAATGTTAAAACTTGAAAACATAATCTAAATGGAAATTTTTTAAAAAAATATTAAAATAGGAAATTTAAAATTTTTTAATTTTGTACTAATAAAATTATATTAATAAAATCCATAATTTATGGATAGAAAATAGAACTAATATAACAATAAAATTTAATTTTAATGATTAGTATTAGAGAAAAATATAATGGGCATATTTTAATTTTAACGATTGAGTTTTCTATGTACAATAAATGATTTTTAAAAACCAACAAAATTGGTAAATCTAAGGTGACTTGTCTTTAAGCAAGTGTCAGGGTTCGACTCCTGCCGCGTAGATAGAAAGGGCTTTGTTGGAAGAGGAAAACCCACTTCGGTAATCTCTACGTTTAAGGGATTAGTCTTTGTCGAACCTGGATACCTTTAAGAAATAAAAAAAATAAATAATTTTTAAAATTAGGTAATATAAATATTAATATACTTTTACTTTGATTACACATAGATATAAATGCTATATGTGCAATCAATTTTACATATTGACATAAGATTGGAAAAAGAGTGTTCATCTTCTGCGTAGAAAGCGTACAGGAGATCAAAATTTGGTGGAATTTAAATGCTATTTGATGCTAAAAATGAAAGTGGCTATGTGCCCTTTCTAATTCAATGGAAAATTCTTAAAATATCAATTCGTGAAAATTATTCTTCAGGTTCTCTGGCCGTTAAAGAAGATTTATAGACAACGGGATTAATGAATTATGTGCCGACAATACTATACAGATTAGAGATTTCAACATGCTAATGAATTTGTTAAAAAAAGAAATGCTAATGAACTTGCGTCAACACAAAAGCTATTGTTATGTGCTTATGCATAGTACTTAGGTACTATTTGTGTTAAAAGATTTTATGACATTATTATTATTTTTTTTTAGAAAATTCGACAGCCTGGGCAATTTTATGTGGATCGGGTAATTTATCAAGTTCGATTACAATGATAAGATATCAATTAGGATAGATCAAATGACATATAATGATGTCATAAATACAATAAAAATATACAATTAAATAGAAAGAGGAACAAAACATCTTACATGTTGACTTTTTCATAAATACATAATATTTAGAATTGTGAAATATAAATATAAATATAAATATTTTTTATAATTAGTTTTAACAATAAATGACATCTACGATTAATTTTAATTTAATATAATTGATAATTAAATTCACTAATACGGTTTATTTGGAAAAGAAATTCCAATGCATAAAGTAGAGTATTATTAAGGCAAATAGATGTTTTCTATTTTAAATTTAAGAGTAAACCCCAAATTGATCCTTAAATTTCTTAATGGATAAGTTAGTTCTAACAAAAAAAAAAAAATTAATTAAGGTTCACAATTATAAAAATAGGACATCATAAGTCCTGATTCACTTGAGAATCTAATGTGTTACCCATTTACTGACGTGACATGCAATTTATTAACCTACGTGACACCCACTAATCCTAATCATCACTTATTTATTAAAACACATCCTTTAAATTTTGTAAATCCCTCCCCAAAACATTCTAAAATTTCACAAATACCCCATTAAACCCAAACAAAGCCCCAGCTCCTTTTTTTATTGTTCCTCCATTTATTATAACAATAACAGGTGTTGATTGCATGCTGTTGCGATTCAAATGACGATGGAAAGTGAAGTGAACAGGCAATAGAGCGCTATAGGTCGTGATAGGTGTGCATTATTATCTTCGCCTTCCACTGCGAATCCTTCAGCATTTTAAGGCATGTTTTGCCTACTTGCTGTGGTTGGGAGCGCTTCCAAGTGGGGTTTAACCGTTCGATTCCAATGAAGTATGAGGCATCGAGCCTTAATTGATTGCGACACAAAAACAAACAAAAAATAAAAAACAAAAACAGGTGTAACTGGGGGCCTTGCCCGTATGTTTTTGCCGAGAAGACTTAGTTTTGGTTGCTTCCTACTGGACAAATGGAAAATTTTAAGACTTCTTGAACAATGGGATATTTGTAAAATTTTAGGATATTTTAGACAATTTTAAGAATCTCTAGTTTTAGGGCTTTGTTTGGATTTAATGGGGTATTTGTGAAATTTTAGAATATTTTGGGAGAGATTTGCAAAAGTTAAAGGGTGTGTTTTAATAAATAGGTGATGATTAGGATTAGTAGATGCCACATAGGTTAAGATTGCATTCCACGTAGGAATGGGTGACACATCAATTCTTAGTGAGCAAGGAGATTATGATGTCTATTTTTATAATTGTGAGGACCTCAACATTAATTTGTTTTGTAGGGACCAATTTGTCCATTCAAGAAATTGTCAGGACCAATTGGGGTTTTACTCTAAATTTAAAAAATGGATATAAACTATCATTTAAATGCAATATAAAAAGAAATATCATAATCAGAAATATTTTGAAACAAAAGTTGCTAAAAAACAATTGCTAGGGTACATGAGTGTCATTTGTGATCTAATGACTAATAAATTTTAGGCTTCGAGAAAAGTAACATCATAAATTAATAAGTTCTATTACAAAACATTTAACTATAAAATAATTTAATAATTTCATAAAATGAAAGGTTTAGTGCAAATATTTTATTTATATATTTTTCTCTTTTTACCTATTGTGTAATGGTGCAGATTGGCGCATTGTGGGTGTGATTTGATTATTCAATTTTACCTTTTTTGAGAGTAGGTGTATGAGTATATATGATGCATGCATTTTGGAGGATTCATCTTGTGTACCTTGGTTATACAGCGAAAATCCATCAGTGTGGCTTTTTATTTTTGTGGCAAAATAGGGAAGATTGATTGTATATGTGACTCTTGTACTCTTGGAATGTGATCTTAAGAGAGATTGAAAGTGTAGTTTGGCAACAACTTGATGTTATGAGGAAGAAAAGAAATGAAAGTGAAGCAAATGCCACTACTTGCTTGAAGATTGTTTGAGGTTGAAGAAGATCCAAATGCGAAGATTGATACTGAGTCAGCTGCTTCCTATAAAAGTAGGCTCTTCGGGCATTGCTATTGTGTCCCATATGCTTCCTATAAAATAGGCTCATTGGGCATTGCTATTGCTTTCTATATTTCATACCGTTACAGTGATCATTGAAATCAAACAAAAAATTTCAGTACATACGTTATAATTAAAATTAAATACATTATAATAATTAAAATTTTCTTATTGGGTTTAAAGTCAAATTGAAACAATTTTCCAACACATACGTTATAATAATTATGTTTACCTATTGGGTTTTGGGTTTAATCGGGAAACAAATTCCAAAGCATAAAGTATAATTTAATTTAATTTATTGCTAGCTTTTGCGTGATGATTACAGAATGCACTCTATTTTTTGCTAGCTTTTTTGTGAAAAGTAGGTGATATTCATATATGATATTATATTATGTAATTTAAAGGTCAATGTAATAAATGCTATATGCAGTGTAGATTACATATATACTAGAAACAGTACCCGTGCTTTGCACGGATTTTTAATATTTTATGATAAATATTTTTAATAAAATTATTTTTAAAATAAAGTTGTGATATTATTGAGAGTTAGATATAGTAAAAATTTATTTATTTTTTTTAATTGTTCCATGCAATAAATTTGTTTGAATGTGCTTAATAGGAGAAATAATACTTGATTTGATAATAAGTGCTTTTAAGTATTTTTACTTATTTGTTTGTGCTTTAAAAAAAATGTTCAACAAAAAAATAAATATGACATGAAGAATGAAGTCAATTATGTTTTTAAAAAACTATTCACAATATTTTTTAGAATGACAAAAGATGTGTTCATGTGTTCTTATCTTACCTTCAAAATCTTAGTCAATGCATAACATTAAAAAAACCTTAAATATATATATAGTCTTACTAATTATAACCAATAACTTTAATTACTCTCATAAGTTCTAAAATAAATTTTTAAAAATTTATATTTATTGAGATAAAGTTAAATTACTTAATATTACTTAAAATCATCTTAATATTGCACATTATTTACTAATAAAATGCATTATAATCAGTAGCATAATTTACCAGGACTTGATAGGGGAAGCTAACCGTTTTTCTAAACTATATGTGTGTGCGTGTGCGTGTGCGTGTTTGAAAAAATAAAGCATACTAATACTTTTCTATGTTCTATGTGTTGTTTCAAGGCACATTATTTGCATATTTATATTTTAAATTTTATTTAGTTAATATTTTGAGAAGTTATAAATCTATCTAAATTGTGTGCATAAAAATGATCTTAATTTAAAATATATCTTATATGAATAGTCATTGACCCATACTTGAGTGTAATTTAAAATTAGAATAATTAATGGTTAGAAAATAATAAGATATATCATAACTCTATGTCTATTCCTCTACTTTATTAATCATCTTTTGCCACTGATTATAGTCTTAATTAATTAAATAATTTAAAATTAAAAAAGGAAAAACTGCACATTACCCTCCCTAAACTTATAAATACAATTCATGTGTACTTTATCTCTAAAATTGTAAAAATATGTAAATCGACCTTTAGAATTTATCAAATGGGCATTTTAGTCATTATGTTAAAATTTTTGTCTATTGTGAGTAGAAAATAAATACATTATGTTCCTTGAAATTTATTTTATGTACAATTTAATACTCTAAACTTTGTTGAACGTTTACTATTTACAGTAATATATATAGTAGATAAAAAATTAATAAAATGACCAATTTGTATGGTTAAGAAATATAATAAATATTGATTTCAACGCTTTCAAAGTTTCAGGAATAAAGTATCTAAACTTATATTTAAGGGTAAACTTATTTTCTCTAAAAATATTTTATTTCTTTATTTAAACATAAATTTTACATTTATTAATAGTTTAAGAATTAACTCTCAAAATAAAAATCATGTATAAAATTAATGTAATAATTATGACTCTAACTTTATAAATTTGGATAATAAAAGATGAACATATATTGTTGTAATAACCTAAATAAAGTATTACATGAAATTAACTTTTTTTAGGATACTATGTTCACTTCTTTCTTTAAAGTTGATCATTAAATAATTAAATGTAAAAAATTATTTTTCATTGAAAAATCAATTTACCTTTTTTAAATTCTTAAAATAAAATTATAAAAATTATGATACCATGAAAAGATTGATGTAGTTATTTAAATTTTATTCTATTTGAGTTAGAAAAATAAAAGATAATTATTCATATACAATTAAATTATTACAAATTAGAGTTTTAAGTATAAATTAAATTTTTATTTGAATCATATAGTAATTGTAAATTAAAATAATTTTTTATTACAAAATATAATAAGTTATATATATATATATATATATATATATATATATATATATATATGTAATAATTGCAAGTTAGTGATGATTTAATTCTGAGAATTAATCTACTAAACATTTTAAAAATTAATTTGATTTTATTCTTAAATCATTTTCCTTAAATGGCCAAGTTTAAAGGAAGTGGCCATAAATTTTGAGAATTAATCTATTTAACATTGTAAAAATTAATTTGATTTTATTCTTGAATTTTTTTTTCTTAAATAACCAAGTTTAAAGGAAGTGACCATAACATCTTAAAAAAATAAATTTCATGCAATATTTTATTTAGTTTCATATATTAATTTTAAAAGTTAAAGTATCTATATCTATATCTATCTATCTATATATATGGTAAAATTCACTCCATTTGAATTCAATGCTCACACTAACATCCAATAATTATGTGATTTACTATATATTGGTTGATTATGGGCTCACTTGCTTATTTAGTTACTAGTTTTAAATTATATAAATGTTATTATGTGTTATAAAATAAGATATGTAATTATATACCACAATTTATTATTTCACCTTTGTTGTTATTCATTTTATTTATTGCTTTATAAAAATTACTCAATATTATATATTATTTAGATAACTTTTACAAAAAAAAGAATTTAATATTTGAATTTAAATAATTATATTCAATAAATTAATTCAACACATATAATAACTAGTAACTACCTTTTTTTTTATGCAATATGGACCTCAACACCTAAACCTCTAATATTTGAGAAAATATGGCACACAGAATTTGTATGCTTCTATTATTTTTTTCATTAACAAAATTTGGTTCGAGAGAAAATTAATTCTATTTCACAATTAGGGTATATTTTTAGTTTCATTGAATATTTACAAAAGTATCTATGATTAACGTATTTTTTAAAAAAATTCTCTAATTTTATAATTAAGACATATTTTTGTTTTTAAGTTGATTAAATGATTTTATAGATATCTATGTGATCAACATATACAATTATAAAAAAAAAAAATTGAACTTATGATTGTACTATATGAATTGAAGAGGGGATTGGTAAGTTAGCTTATGTATAATGTAAGATATGTTTTATTATCAAATAGTTAAATTAATAATAGAATAAGGGTATTTTAGTGAACCTAAATAAACATTAATGATAGTGGGAGTGACAATAGCTAAAAAGGTGCCACTCCCCTTCAAGAATACTTAATACATGCATGAGATGCAATATTCTAGGCAAACACATACACAAAATGTGTACCTCAAGAAAATATAATTATGTCCATTATAGTTATAGACATTAATTGACCATATTTTTTCCATCAGGAGATTTCTTATTAGTTTGCATGGGTTAAGTTTGTATATAATGATAATTAAACATGGATTTTGCTAACCAATGCCCTAGGTATTTATTAAGGAAACAGAACTGAAAAGTTTTGGTTATTTCCATGTATTCAATAATGCATTGAAAGATTTCAAAGTTTACTTTTTCCATGAAAATTTACTATTTTTAGATTCCTTAACATGTGCCTTATAAGGCAGTGTTTAGCAAAAATTATAAAATACATACTCCATCTGTCCAAAAATAAAAAAAAAACACATATATTAAGAAAATGAACCAAATTGATAGATGTAAAAAAATTGTGTAAATGGACAAGATTCACCTTATTAAATAATAAGTAAACCTTGATTACAATATTGTTGAAAAACAAAAGTAAGTAATGACACAATTAATTACTCTAAGGGTGGTGCCGAAAACAAATTTAATGTTTTCTTGATATAACAAATAAACATATTTTAAAAAAAATTGATAGATGGAGTGAAGTTGCAGTGCCATAGAATTTTGAATCATAGTTAATAAATAATATCTTGGCACGATCATTTACTATGTTTTGGGATAAATTCAACAAGGCATTATGAGTGAGAATAACAAGTAAGAAAGATGTTTAATTATACAATGTATGAAAAACTATGGTGGGTTGTTTGGTTAAGCTAGTTGGATCATGAAGCAACATTGCCTCCTATCAAAATATTATTTATTTCAAATACGACCACAAGAAGAAATTATATAAGTATTTTCAATACTTAAACATTAATAAAATTGTCATCAAGAAAAATAATTTTAAATTTAAGTGATCATTAAAAATATTTATAAATTTTCTCACAAATATTTTTAATAAATACTTAATATCAACATTACTTTTTTTGATAATACTTTTATTAATGTTTTCAATGTTTGACTTGTTAACAAATACTATACTTATTTCTTGTAGTGTGCATAATTTAATTACAAATTTATTTTGTTGAACAAATCAACTCGTGAGCTTATGAAAACAGCGGATTTTGAATGACGGGCCTTAATTTGTTTGAAATTAAACTTTTCAATTTGAGATTGTGAGTGGAAAGAAAGTAAATGTATATTATAAAGAGAAATATATTTTTCAGATGGCTCTTAGATTAAATCGACATGTGGTCATCATTGTACAAGTAACTGTAAATTTTAATAAGTATTCAAATGTGATATTAATTAATAAATAAATGTATATGGTTACTCAAGGTAATGGGTGCAACTCAAGTGAAAGAGATTGTTTGTTATGAGAGTGAAATTGGTCAATCTTGGTCATTAAATTTTATATGAATGGTTAAAATTGCAATATAAAATTATGTGACTAATTTTTTAAATGATAAAATGAACATTAATTACCATTAATTAATTTTTAATTTTTATCATTTATGTATAATTATAAGATCCAAATTTACTCCTCTAACTCATAATAAACCATCACTCTTGTATGATTCGCCCCTAAAGAGAATATATCTATTTAATACTTAGACGATTGAAAGTCATGTACTTAATATTTGAATTGTGATCACCGAATATTGATCCTAATGTCTAAATATTCAAACAAATGAATAATGAAATGAACATATCAACAATATTTTGATGTATGTTGGGTTATGCTTGAATTTCGTACATAAACCACCAAGTTTGAGTTAAGGTGAAGGGCTTCAAGAGTTTGTTTGTTTGAGGTTATACAGAGGGTTGTAAGTAAGTTGGGCCAAAATGAACACTTTAAGTTCCACTCTTGTAACTAAAGATAGATGATACTGAAACTTGATGTATTTACTTAAACGACTTGAACTTAAACTTTGAAGTTAGTCTAGTTAAGAAAAAACAATATGAGCAATAGGTTTAACTGGTTTATAACTAAATTTTCACTTGACATAATTTCATATTTAGTAATTATTGGACATAATCTTTTCAAAAATAAAATTAAAATAGAAAGAGAATGAAAAACAAAAAAATCAGTTGGAATTAGGTAAGAAGTAAATAGAGTTAAATAAAATTACAGCATGATATATAATTATAACAACAACAATAACAACAACAATAATAATAATAATGATGATGATGATGATGATGATATATATACACAAGCCGTTTACATAATACTTGAATGTTAGCTATATAATCAAGTTTCAGTTTAAGTTTGAACTTCCTTTTAAACAATTGATCAAGCCTTTAATAAATCAAGCTCAAATCATTTATTGATAACTCAACTTATGTGTGCATCTCTAGTGTTAAAATAAAAACTTACTATCACAATTGTAATTGAAAAAAGAAAAAGAAAAAGAAAAGAATCATATATGCATTCGTTTTACATATGAAAATCTTAATAGGAATAAATTAAGTTACATTACCGTAGATTCGAAAACATATTGAATAAAACGATCACCCCAAACAGTAGGATGATAATCTGCCGAACGTTGAAAGTTCGAAGAGGCATTAGTAGTTGGGGCAAATAGTAATGAAGTTGCTGAAACTGACATAGTTTTCTTTCTTTCTAGGTTATCAAGGTCTTTTTTTTTTTTTTACATGAAGTGTGTCAACTTTGTTTTCAAAGCTATATATATTGGATCACTATATAGCTCTCGTAAGTGACTATTTTCAACTATAAAAGGGTAAACTTTGATTGTAGAAGAGCTTAAAGTGTCTCACTTTTTGTAGTTGTTTCTAAGGCAAACAAGAATCAACGTTACAATTTAAAAATAAAGAGTATTGTTATTTGAAAAATCAAAAAGTGATTGTCTATTACAATACTTAATTTATCATTATTGGATATGATTGATGGATGAAATGAGTGGGGGCCACCATCATAAAAAAGTAGTGTCCACAGTAAATAAAAGTAGTATTATTTGAAAATCCAAAAGTGAGTATATTAGAATACCTATTTTATCATTATTAGATATGTGATGAATGAGATGAATATGAACCACCATCATCCAAAATGATAAAGTGAGTATCCATTGAGACACCCACTTTTTAAGTGTTGAAATAACATTTTTTGATAAAGAAATGGACTTTTGGTGGTGAGCAAAATAAAGGGTTGGTTTTCAATCTCATATTAGGCAAGATTAACCCTAAACCCTAAACTCACATGACCTAAAATTTAAGAGAATAAAATGCATTTTATCCTTTTTTTGTATACAACACTTGAATTTGAAATATGATTGAAAATAAATAAGTGTCAAATCATTTAAATCAATCAAGTAATAGGAGTATTAGATTTATATGCTACAATTTGATTATTAATATTTTGCATAGCAGCAATGAGAAAATACCAAATTTATGCAAGTGGTGCATTCTTAACAATGTTCACAGGAGGAGACTTATTTTTTAAATAATTTCAAATTTGGCTTGAAGATATCCTTGCAATACCAAGAGAATAAAAAACAATACAATTGATAAGGAAAACACCAACATTGTGTTTGGCATCTAAAATTGAGTATAATATTGAAGTTTAAAATTGAAATTAGGTACCTCAATTCTAATTTTTATATTTAGAATAATATATAGAATTAAAATTATTATTCTATGATTCAATTATGTAGAATTCAAAAACAACTAAATTATATTCTTCTTAATTCTTAACGTGTATCTTATGAATTATCAATTTTAAAAATTATTAAATATATCTCTCTTCAATAAAGTCTAACTTTTGGTTCTCTATCTTATTTATTTGTTAATAATCATGTTACAATTTTTCAGTAAACCCAAGCTAAAAATTTAAAATTCTAAGTGATTTCTAATTCTAAAATAATTGGAATTGGAAATAAAATTTCTTTTATATTATAATTCCAATTTCAACATCTAAATTCACCTTGATAAAAAAATATGAAAATCGTGAAAGAAATGATGAGTAAGGACTAGGCTCAATTTTGAAATTCAATTCCGAGATGAGTAGGAGACAAGAAGCCTGGTTAAGTACGAAACACGAAGCATTTTTATTAGATGGAAGCAAAGATACGGCTAACTAGATTACTTTTTCAGCCTACAAGAAGACATGTAGCTGTTGAATATCGGAGAGAGACATGCATAATTGTTGTTGCCATAATATTGAGTTATTGACTTTTTTTTCTTATTATATTATCAAGTGCTTTGTTTTTCCTTGGTAGAGTTTTGTACTTGCTGATGACACATCAACTTAGAAGAAATCAATAGAAAAAATTGTTGTAGCCATAATCGTTGTTGCCATAATATTGACTTCTTTTCTTGTTATATTATCAAGTGTTTTGCTTTCTTTGGCGGAGTTGCTATCCTTACTGATGACACATCAACTTACAAGAAATCAATAGAAAAAATTGCCTTCTAGATTCTTTTTAAAAAACGTGTGTTCTAGATTAAGTATGCATTTGGATAGAGTATTTTCAAAATATAAGATAATTTAAAATGTTATGGAATTAAATTATTTCAATTAAATTCTCTTTAATTTTTAAATTATTTTATTTGGAATAATAATTACATTTCCTTCATTTATAAAATACTTTATTTAATTGAGGTAATTACATTACCTTGATTTTAATATATTTTATTTGAAAAACATAAGGTAATAACTTTTTTGAAAAATAAGATTTTTTTATTAATAATCAAAATTCAACCCTTGAGCATGGGTTACTGTTAAAACTTGAATCTGATTTATACAAAAAATATAAAAATTTAAATAAAATACAATAAAATGACAATTAATTAACAATTTAACACTCTTTAAGGGGTCCAAATACAAAAAAAATAAATAAAATAAATTCCTAAATATTGTTCACAAAAAAAAAGCAAAAAAAAAAGCAAAAAAGGAAAAAAAAAATACCCGGGTCGTCGATTTTGATAACAACTTGCCAAGTCAAGGTTGCACCAGCTTCAATCAATGTACAATCCAAATAGTGACTCATACATACTTTGGACGCTTATTTAATTTTTGATCGAAGGTTGGTTTTAATACTATGCGATAGTCCCAATATGAAATTGATGCTTGTCTTTTGCATTTTTATATAGTCTTTACTCTTGTAGCCTCTACAAAGAAAAGCTCAATCATGAGCTAGCAATGCAGTAACTTAATGTAAATGAACAATAACGGACATCGATTAAGTTACTTTATACTTTATAGTCATATATATACATACATACATACATATATCTATATATATATAGTCGTTTAATTGTCAAAACGGGTAGATAATAAAAAGTAATTTGTTGATCATTACCGAAATAAATAATAATTTATTTAAATATATCATATAAAAAATTAAGTATATAACTTTATTTTAAAATAATTTAATAGTTGAATAATTAAATAAATGGATAAAATATAAATGTGTTATTCTATTTTATATCTTATTTTGAATATGATATTTATAAGGTTGAAAAAATCTCGTAAATAACCTATAACTAATAATCAGAGTCTATTTTATGAAAATTTTACACATTTCGAAAGTTGAAACTGTTGAATAATAAAAAGGAATAAGTGGCTAACTTTACTATATCATGAGCCATTTATAAGGTGAATATGAGTATCCATGAGAAGGGGACATGTCCCACGCCTCCCATTCACTGTTTAGAATTTTGCCTCTCATTTCCATCATCATTCCCGTCATGGGTCCCCATTCCCATGGGGATTTGAATCCTTATTAAAAAATTTCAAAAAGAGAAAACTTTAAAAATATTTTATAATTTGAAACATAAATATCTATAATAACAAATACTATTAATGTAACATAATCCAAATTAAAATTAAAAATACATACATAATGCAAATTCAATAAAATAATTAAAAAAATAAAATTGTGATATCCTCATCTTATCGTTTAACAAAATGGGGACTTCTTGCATCACCATCCCCATGAAGATAAAACAGGATTTTTTGTGGATTTAAAATAAAAATGATAAACTTTACATATGTCTTGTTTTGGTGGAAACTCGAAATATGTCATCTTTCTTTTTTACGTAAGTCGCACCAGGATCACACAATTTAAATTTTAAACATAAGTCGTATAAGGCATTGCATGACTTACGTAGAACGAAAAATGGTGGACAACACATAAGTCACACCAACCTACCTATGGGGCCCCCTATTATATTATCAAGATCTAGTTCATACACCTTATTGCTATCGACTATTCATGCCTCCATTTGACCTTGGAGAAACTCCAATGTCAGCCTTCTCATACTACACACCATAGCAACTGCTTCATGGGGAGGGGATGAGCGGAGGAGGCCCCTCATGGTGGGAATGAGCAGGAAAGGCCCTTATGGAGGGATGAGAGATAAGGCCCTTATGGCAGGGATGGAGGGTGCAGCCCACACGTCTAGTTCGATCTCGACATTTTCATACTAGTTGTGAGCTTCTAGCACTTAGGCAAAATTAGTTTATTTTTTTTCTCTCAGATGTTTGTGTTTTTTAGTTTATGTCATGTCAAATTATTAGTTGTGTATTAAGCAAATGTTGATAACCTATGAAACAATTATGTCTGTTGTTATATATTATGTGGCCCTTATTAGAAATTCGGGTTTTTTTTTTCTATATCGTGATCATGTTGCTAATCAAATGCATAAAACTAACTTCAAAAGCTAAGTCTATAAAAAAGAAACAGTAAGCTTTCTTCATATCGAAATAATCTAGTTTCATAACCCTAAGTCAACATCCAAGTTACTTGAACAAGTGCAGAAACTAAATGCAAATACAAATAAACTAAGGAAAAAAAAAGAACCATAAAACCCATCAACCAGTTCAACTTGAGGATGCATCCGTTAAGGCTAGACATGATCGTCTAGTATGATCCTCTTGCCTACACAGTCCATAATGTTTTGGTCGGCTGGGTTCTATAGCATCCATTTCATTTCATCATCTTGTGGACACTGGATGCCCATCACCTTGTTTAAGTGCAAGATTTGGTTGTATTGTAGGTCCAGGATATGCAGCTAGCTGTCTTCATTTCTAATGGCTTTAAACTCCATTCTTATGCCTTGAATTTGTGGTCTAGATTGTATGCTTCATGTGTATAAGAACCCCACTCAAGTCGTGCCTTCCTACAAGCTTTAAGTGCATGATGACATGGATACTGTAATGCTTGGAGGTACTTATAGTCGTAAAATTGTTCTGAAGTTCACCCTGAAATTGTCTCATATCAATCTCCTGAAATTGGCAAAATTCGAGCAAATGTGGCAAATGCAATATGCATGGTAGGCCGTTGGGGATGCCACCCACTACTGTCACGACCCGCTAAAAAAATAATCGGCACATGAGGATTTGGATCCCCACGGAAGCTTTTGATAACGTAACTGACTAATATGCATGAATATATTCAAAATCTCTAAAGTTTTCATAAATCTGAAATATTTCCAACCATAAATCCTAACATAAAGCTGCATAAAGTCCATAATCTGGGCCAAAGCCAAACATAATTAAACAAATGACTGAAATTCTTAAAATAGTGAAAATAATATAATGCATGTTCGATCCCTACACATTTATTGGAGCACTACTATACTGACATAACCAACAGGAAGCTCCACTTCAAGTGAAGCTCACCAAAAGAACCTGCAACACTACTAGGAGGATCCGATGGTGCAATAGAACCAGAGCTATATTTGTAGGGGAAGAAAGAGAGGGTGAGTTCATCAAAACTCAGTTACTACCCATATGGGACAATAACAAAATACATAACATATACATACCACTAATGTAAAACATTTTATATATATATTTACATATAACTGTATTGAAAACAATAACTTAACTAAATCCATAGCAATAATTAGTAGAGAAACAGGAGAGGTTTTGTACTTAAATACTGAGCTAAATAGCTTGAACCTTAGCCAATGGCTAAACTGATGGGCACCTAACTAGGTTCCATAAATGGACACCACACGTTCCTTACTGGGTGAGCTAGTCCTTTAGCGAACCACTTGGTACCAAGGTTAATGATCAATCCTGTTAACTCGTTGATTTGTTTCTCACTATTTATTGGCTAAAAACTAATAGCAATAAAATTTACTATTCATACAATACGGGATTCATGAAATTTTCTAACTGATAAGATAAATATAATTCATACATACAATAAGTATGGTCCTATGAGTTTTCTAAAATAATAATTTATCATGATAACTACAAAACAATAATTTTCTAAAATTTCTATAATCCATAAAGGCATATTTCTTGGTATAAATCATTCTAAACTTTCATAAATAATTTCTATAATATGGGAAAAATAATAATAATGACCAAAAGTATGGCCATGAGCTTAAACCTACTCATCGTTGGTAGGTAGGAGTGCACTTCCACTAATAACTTGGCTTAGGAGTTGGAATGACACTAGTAACGCCAAACAATACAATAAAAAATATAAACAATTTGACTTTATCACCCAATTGAGTTTGAAATGATAGGGAAGAAAAATATTGTGTGAAAACTATGCCTGATAATACCCAAATTTATAAATTAAATAAAAGGAGAGGAACTAACTAAATTCCATAAAGATCACTTACCGGAAAATATTAATTGGAGAAAATTGAGAGAAATTACATTTTTCTCTCTAGGAAATTCCTTCTGTAGGGTTTTTAGAAAAATATTTAAGAGTATTATGGTGTGCCTAAAATATACTAGAGGACTATGATATAATCCGTTGAGAATGAAATTCTCTCGTTTTGTACTTAGAAATAAAATTCTAAAACAAACCACCGCCTTTGCTACTTATATGCATATAATAATAATATTTAATAACGTCTCGTGGCAAGATTTTTTTTTATACATATATATATATATATATATATATATATATATATATATTATGTTAGTGCATGTTATAGTGCTCATTATTATATATTATATTATATATTACATTAGTGCATGTTATAGTGCTAATAATATATATATATATATACGTTAGTGCATGTTATAGTGCATATTATTATATTACAAAAAATATAATAATAATAATAATAATAATAATGATAAAACAGGAGTGCTATATGTAGTGCTATTCATCTGATAATAATACCACTAATAATAATGATAACTCATATATCACTAAATTCCATGCTTGGGATATCACATACTACCCCTCTTAAAAGAGATTTGGTTCTCAAATCTAAAACAACCCTGAGTTAGAAAAAGGTGGGATACTTGATTTTCATGGCTTCTTCAGCTTCCCAAGTTGCTTCATCACTAGAATGGTTTCTCCAAATAACTTTTACTGAGGCTACCTCTTTTGAACGAAGCCTCTTAATCTGCCTATCCATGATAGCAATTGGTTCCTCTTCATAGGACAACTCTCGTCAACTTGGATTGTTTGTGGAGTGAGCACATGAGACTTGGTCAGGCATATATTTTCTAAGCATACTGACATGAAACACTGGGTGTATGGCTCAAAACTGGAGGCAGTGCCAACCTATAGGCCACCGCTCCAACTTTTTCTAAGATCTCAAATGGATCGATAAAACAAGGGCTTAACTTTCCCCGCTTACCGAACCTTACTACCCCTTTCATAGGGGATACCCTCAAAACACATGGTCCCTAACCGCAAACTCCAAGTTGCGCCTATGTTATCCGCATAAGACTTCTGCCTAGACGTGCCTTAAAAGACGCTCCCTAATCAACTGAACCTTCTCTAAGGTTTCCTGAACTAGGTCTGGGCCTAGGGACTTAGCTTCCCCAAGCTTAACCACCGATAGGAGATCCAACGCCTTCCATACAAGACTTTGAACGGTGCCATCTGGATACTTGCTGGTAACTATTATTGTATGAGAACTCAATCAAAGGTAGGTGATCACACCAGTCCCTCCAAATCTAGCACACAAGCTCTGAGCATATCTTCTAAGGTTTGTATCATCCTTTTTGACGGTTGTCAGTTTGAGGATGGAAATCTGTGGTCAAATCCACACGTGTCCCAAGGGCTCCTGAAACGCCTCCAGAACTTGAAGTGAACTGGGACCTTTCTATCAGATATGATGGATAATGGAACATCGTGAAGTCTAACTATTTCGTTGATATACAACTAAGCATACTGGATTGCACTGAAGGTAGTCTTTACTGGTAAAAAGTGTGCTGACTTGGTCATCCTGTCTACTATTACCCATATGGAGTTGAACCCTTGGTGGTTCGAGGTAACCCAACTACGAAGTCCATGGTTATCCTCTCCCACTTCCATTCTGGAATATCTATCGTTGAAGTAACCCTGTTGGCCTCGTGCTCAGCCTTGACTTGCTGGCACACCAAGCACCTAGCCACAAAGTCACCCTATCTCTTTTCATACCATCCCACCAGAACAACTATTTTAGATCCTGATACATCTCAGCTGACCCTGATGCACTGAGTATGCTGCACAATGAGCTTCCTCCATCACTTTTCTCTAACTCACCCATTGTGGGTACACATAAATGGTTCCCAAAGTGCAACACACCCTCACATCAATAAGAACTCTGGATTCTCACCCTTACGAACATCCTCAACCAACTTAACTAGCTTCTGATCTTCTCCCTGTTGTGCCTTGATTTGTCCCACCAAAGTTAACTGAGCCTTAATGTAAGCTAGAAAGGCTCTTGTATTACTAAGGCCAAATTGAATTCCCTCAGCTTCCAACTTATGAATATCTTCCACTAATGGCTGCCTCAAAGGCACTATGTGGGGCAAACTATCGGCCGACTTCCTGCTTAAAGCATTTGCCACTACATTCGCCTTCTGGGTGGTACGAGATCGTACAGTCATAATCTTTAATAACTCAAGCCATCTGCTGTCTTAAGTTCAAATCCTTCTTGAAATATGTACTTCAAGCTCTTGTGATTGTGAAAATCTCACAAGTCTCTTCATAGGTAGTGCCTCCAAATCTTTAGGGCAAAAATCATGCCGCCATTTCCAAGTCATGCGTAGGATAATTTTGCTCATGCTTCTTGAGTTGTCATGAGGCGTATGCTACAACTTGACCATGCTGGATCAGGACACAGCCAAGTCCAACCTTAGAAGCATCACAGAATACTAAAAAGCCACCTGTCCCTAAAGGTAATACCAAGACTGGCGCCTGGTCAAGCATGTCTTGAACCTCTGAAAACTCTCTTCACATTCTTCTGTCCACTAAAATTTGACATTCTTCTGTGTTAGCTTGGTCATGGGTGCGCGATCCTTGAGAAATCCTGAATCCTATAGTATCCTGCTATAAGAAACTATGAACTTTTGAAACTGTTGTAGGTCTAGGCCATTGCTACACTACTTCCACCTTCTTTGGATCTACCAAAATACCATCCTTCGACACTATATGTCCAAGGAACGCTACTTGATCTAGCCAGAACTCACACTTCGAGAACTTGGCATATAACGATTTTCCCTCAAAGTCTCTAAAACTATTCTAGATGTTGCTCATGTTCCTCCTTACTCCTGGAATACACTAAGATGTCATCAATGAAGATAATCACAAAGTGATCCAGAAACGTTAAACACCCTATTCATCAAATCCATGAAGGCTCCTGGGGCATTGGTCAACCCAAAGGACATCACTAAGAACTCATAATGTCCATAGTGAGTCCTGAAGGCCGTCTTAAATATATCTTCGTCTTAATCTTCAACTGATGGTAACCAAATCGAAGATCGATCTTCGGAAAACAGGTTGCCCCTTGAAGCTGGTCAAAAAGATCATCAATGCGAGGCAAGGGGTATCGATTCTTGATCGTCACCTTGTTTAGTTGCCTGTAATCTACACACATCCTCATTAACCGTCTTTCTTCTTAACGAACAATCCTGGAGCACCCCATGGAGAGGTACTTGGCCATATAAACCCCTTGTCCAACAATTCATGTAATTGTTCTTTCAATTCTCTTAACTCTGGAGATATGTGATATGGGGGTATAGAGATGGGCCTAACTCCTGGCTCAAGCTCTATACTAAACTCTATTTCCTCTCTGGCATACCTGGCAATCATCAGGGAACACATTGGGACTAGCCACTGGAACCATGCCCAAACTAGGTGTCTCTGCCTCTACATCCTTGACTCAGATAAAAACCCATAACTACCTATATTCATCAATCGTAGTACACTCATAGCTGATATCAAGTTTGTCTGTGTTGAACACCTTATACCCCAAAACATTCTTGGCTCATCACCTGGAACCTCGAATCTCAGCACCTTACTATAACAATCTACCAAGGCATGGCATGGGGCTAACCAATCCATACCTAGAATAATGTCAAAGTCAGACATGTCCAACACTATCAAATCTGCTAGTGCTTCCATGTCACCAGCTTTGACTCGCACGTCTTGTACAGTTTGAACAAGGATGGGCTCTCCCAAAGGTACCCAAACTAAAACGGCTTCTTAAGATCCTCAGGGATCTTCCAAACCATAAGGCAAAGAATAGGGACATATAAGAATAATGGGACCCTGAGTCAAACAATGTCATGGCATTGAAAGAACATACTATTGTTGTACCTGTTATCACTTCATTTGGAGCCTACGCATCTTGTTGAGTCATAGCATATAAACGAGGTTGTCCCCCATTATCCTGGCCTCTTCTCCTCTCTCCTGCCTAAACCTCTACCACCAGGGCCCTTCCCCGGTTCCATGTCTCGTCGAAGCTATGAAACCACCTTGGGCTGTTGATTGGAGGACTGAGCTCACATGGAGGGGTTAGATGACCCTTAACTTCGAGCTCCTTGAAAATCGGGCACTCTCTCTGCATGTGGCCTAGATGACCACACCCGTAACATATTGGGGAACTAACTAAACATTGACCCTGATGTCTCTCGCAAGTCGGCATCCTGATATGACTCCATGAACCCTATGCACTATGGTTGACCCCCTTCTTAGAGTCTGTGACACGTGGGCGTGCCGAAATGGGTTCTGAAGGTTGCCCTCCTGACAGACCCCTTGCTAGCCCTCCTATGGTGACCCTTTCTCGAACCTCTCCGCTCGAGAAAGAGGCATGAACCCTAGCCTTCTTGTTGGCCTCTGTCATCGCCCTACGCTCTGGTAAACCACTCTCAATACCAATCACTGTGTCTACCACCTAAGCATAGCCCATGGTCCCAACATGAGGCTGAAACTGAGGAACATATCTTTGGGGAGACCCTGAACAAAATGTCTTACCCTAGTTATCTCTGTTGGTATCATGCTGGAGGCTGCCTGTGCCAGATAAGTGAAACGTTCATCATACTCTGGAACTGTCATGCTTGGAGTTAACGGAGCTTCAAAAACTCCTTGATCATTTGTGCCTGCCAGCTCTCTGATATAAATCTTTGCATAAAAGCTTCCTTGAACTGTCCCAAGAGGGAGAACTAGGTTCCATACCCCTGTCAAACTCCTGATACCATAACTCTGCTTGGCCTCCCAGACTGAAAGCCAACCAACTCCACCGCTCTCTCTAAAGAACAATGGATGACATCAACTATTTTCTCCACTTGCTTGAGGAATTCTTGGGATCCTCCATCGTCAGACCCGTTGAAGGTGGGTGGGTCCATCATCTTGAAACGCTCCAAGGCTGAGTGTTTGTATCTCTAACTGGAGGTGGCTGTAGTCGCCTCTAGTTTCCCAGTCATTACAACTCAAGTTTGCTACCATCTATTCAAAAGCTCTAAGGCGAGCATTGCCACTAGATGTGTCGCTCCTACGACGACGGCAAAGGCGTGAAGAGTGTCCAGGTGGCATGGTCACACCTATGAAAGGGAGGACATATAACAAGACCATGAGTGCTAAAGAAAAACAAACTCTTACTAAACCTAGACATAACTGACTTTTCTTAAAGGCCTCAAATAACACTACATCAACGCAAATGGGCGCGCTTCCATTTACATAGATGCCATGTTATTTGTGGACACTTGCTCCAATAATATGTAGGGAAACCTATTGTTCTTGATACCACTTTATCACGACCCGCCTAAAGAACATGATTGGCACATGAGGATTTGGATCCCATGGAAGCCTCTGATAACATGACTGACTAATATGCATGAATATATTCAAAATTCTCAAGTTTTCATAAATATGAAAATATTTCCAATCATAAGTCCTGAACATAAAGTTGCATAAAGTCCATAATCTGGGCCAAAGCCAAATATAATTAAACAAATGGCTGAAATTCTAAAAATAGTGAAAATAATATAATGCATGTCCAGGATCCTGCCTACACATTTATTGGAGCACTACTATACTGACATAACCAACAGTAAGCTCCAATCCGAAGTGAAGCTCACCAAAAGAAGCTCAACATCCTGAGGAGGATTGATGTGCACAGAAAGAAGTTGTTAGGGGAGGAAAAGAGAGGGGTGAGTTCATCAAAACTCAGTAAGTGAGCTTATACTCACAACCCACATGGGACAATAACATAATACATAACATATACATACAATTAATGTAAAACATTATATATATATATATATATATATATATATATATATTTACATATAACTGTATTGAAAACAATAACTTAACTAAATCCATAGCAATAATTAGTAGAGAAACAGGAGAGGTTTTGTACTTAAATAACTGAGCTAAATAGCTGAAATTGAGCCAATGGCTAACTGATGGGCATCTAGCTAGGTTCCATAAATGGACACCACATTGGGTTCCTTCCTGTGGTGAGCTAGTCCTCTAGCGACCATTTGGTAACAAGGTTAATGATCAATTCTGTTGTTAACTCGTTGATTTGTTTCTCACTATTTATTGGCCAAAAACTAATAGCAGTAAAATTCACTATTCATACAATATTGGGATTCATGAAATTTTCTAACTGATAAGATAAATATAATTCATACATACAATAAGTATGGTCCTATGAGTTTTCTAAAATAATAATTTATCATGATAACTACAAAACAATAATTTTCTAAAATTTCTATAATCCATAAAGGCATATTTCTTGGTATAAGTCATTCTAAACTTTCATAAATAATTTCTATAATATGGGGAAAATAATAATAATGACCAAAAGTATGGCCATGAACTTAAACCTACTCATCGTTGGTAGTCAGGAGTGCACTTCCACTAATAGCTTGGCTTGGAGGAGTTGGAATGACACTAGTAACTGTCAAACAATACAATAAAAAAATATAAACAATTTGACTTTATCACCCAAACTGAGTTTGAAATGATAGGGAGGAAAAATATTGTGTGGAAACTATGCCTAATAATACATAAATTTATAAATTAAATAAAAAGGAAGGAATTGACTAAATTCCATAGAGATCACTTACCGAAGATATTAATCGGAGAAAATTTGAGAGAAATTACGTTTTTCTCTCCATGAAAAATTCCTTTAGTGGCTAGGGTTTTTAGAAAAAATATTTATAAGTATTATGGTGTGCCTAAAATATACTACGAGACTATGATACAATACTCCTGAGAATGAAATCTCGTCTCTTGTACTTAAATAGAAATGAATTCTAAAACAAACCACCGCATTTGCTACTTATATGCATGTAATAATAATATTTAATAACATCTTGTAGAAGCCAGTTTTTTTAATATACACACACACACACACACACACACACACACACATATATAAATATATATTATCACTATATATTAGTGCACGTTATAGTGCTAATATATATATTGTATATGAGGTTAGTGCACGTTATAGTGCATATTATTATATTACAAAAAAAATATAATAATAATAATAATAATAATAATAATAATAATAATAATAATGATGATAATAATAATGATAATAATGATAAAACAGTAGTGGTATATGTAGTGCTATTCATTTGATAATAATACCACTAATCCTGATAACTCATATATTACTAAATTCCATTCTTGGATATCACAACTACCTTCGTATTCAGAAATTACCATAATACTTTCTTGCGAGGTGACATATTGAAGGTTACTCAAGAAAAAACACCATCCTTCCCTAGTCTCTCCCTCTGCCATGGCAAATGTAACAAGCAATATGTTGGAGTTACCATCTTGGGCAATCACCATCAACAATGTTCCACTATACTTGCCGTACAAATGAGTGCCATCAATTGAAATAAATGGCTTGCAATATTTGAACGCCTTTATGCATTAAGGGAATGTCCAAAACAACTGGTGGAACATCACACGATTTTGATCAACAACATTACCCACATAGTATGGTTGAGTCAATGGATGGACTACTGTACCTGCATATAAAACAACTAAGAAGCCATCTCAGAAGCTTATTGTAGGAATCTTCCCAGTCACCATAAATCTTAACAATTGCCTTCTGTTTTGCATACCATACCTTCATATACTTTGGCTTAAATTTAAACCCTAACTCCACAGTCCCTTGTAGTACTTTAATAGATATAGTTGGATCTGATTCCACCATTGACAATATACTAGGATAGATAACATCACATCCAACTATCGATGGCCTTATAGAGTTGAATTAAATACACATGTATGTGGTCTATTATACCTTTGGACTTCTTGCATTTGCATTTTTTGGTGATAAGTAACATGAATACTCTAATTGCATCCATTGCCAAACTTCACGTATTTACCATGGTATTTTGTGGTTTGACTCATAAAATTTATATTCAGCTAACCTTCAAATGTTGTAACTCTTTATTGCAAATAACACACTTCCTTGTCCCTGAATAATTGGTCAACTTCTAGCTCTCTTTATCCGTCCAAACCAACATTTCTAGTAGGCCCACTTACTTTGCTTAAGAACCCATCAACATTGGTCAGATTCATTGCATCAAAATTTAGTGTTGAATAGTGACTAGGCTATTGTTGAGATTGAGCTGACCTATAAGGACTATGACATCAACGGTTAGTTCTAACTACTATCCTCTATCTCCTCTTAGATCCTTCATCATTCTCATTGTGTACAGGTCCATCAAATTGCTATTCTTCGACATTTTCCCCATGCTCAATGAAATTTGAATAATCAAAACCCGCAATAGGCTCACCTTGATTCAATGGTTGAGGAAGCTGTGCAAAGCTTGGACTTGTGACAATATCACCAGCATTTTCTCTTTGACCTTCAAAGTTATTTATGGCAAGCTCATAGGTTAGGGAGTAGGAGGCCTAACAACTAATTGATGGGGATTAGAACCTCCAAAGCTGAACTAGCTTTCTTGCAAAGTGATGAATAGCTCCATTATACGAATCTTTAGAAATCGGGCTTGAAAAATGAACTTCATACTTACATAATTATCATTAGATTGGAAAGCTTATAAACTTGATCATGCCCTGTCCTAGTGCTATAGGTAACTCGTACAACATCTCGGAATCTACTTGTTATTTTCTTGGCCTAACCTATAATATACTACTTTGCAGCTCTGAAAATTCATGGTCGGACGACTAGACATGATGAAAGTGACTCTCTACAATATTTGTAACTTCACCATTGTAGTGAACTATATACAACAACTTTCAACCATTTCTCTCAAATTGATACCATGCTTCTCTCTTTAATATCACACTAGTTGAGCAAAAACAACTGTGCAAATTTGTAGAATCCAGTGCATAGTCAAGTTCAGCGACCTACAACATAAGTTGCACCACCTTTGGGTGACTTATGTTCTATTTAAGTCGCTCCAAGCTTAGTGACTTATGCATGTTGAGTATATAATTTAGTACATATGTCGTACAGGATTGCACAACTTATGTACAAAATTCAACTCATATCACCATTGTACAACATATATATAAAAAAAGGAGACATTTTCAGTTTGCAGCAAATAGGACATACATCAAGTTTATCATTTTTTTATTTTAAATCCGCAAAACAACTAGATAAAACATGTCCCCAATCTTGTCCCTATTGTGGGTAATTCTTGCATGTACCCAATTTCAATTTTTTTTAATCATTCCTAGTTGTTTATATCTTTTTAGTAAATTAAAATATTTATTTTATTAAAACATAAAATATATTTTTTTAATTAATAAAAATAATAAAAAATTTAATTTATGTGGTTTCAATTACACCTCATTTCCTTGTACATCATTTTAATAAATTAAAATATCAATTTTACAATATATGTTATAATTAATGTGTAATAATTAGTAAAAAATATATTTAATCCTAGTTTACATAATCTCAATTATTGGAGGAGTACATCAATTACATTATTATTTTTAATAAAAAATTAATATAATTATTTAATTTTTTTAAAATTAATAAATAATTAGTATCATTATCAAAGAAGTGTAAATTTTGGAATTGATTTTTTAAATATTTTAATATTGAAAAATTGAAGTTTTATTTCCAAAAAAATTAATATGAAAAAAAATTGTGAAATTGATAGGTTATAATGTTCAAGTTACAAAAAATTAAATAGGGTATAGTGATAAGTAGATAGATAGTTTTTTTAAATAATTTTTAAAAGATTTAGATTTGAAGGTAGAAACTTTTTTTTGATTTCATCCTCATTTAGAATTTTGCTTCCACATCCATCCCATCTTGTCATCTGTTCTCCATTTTTCATTCTATGCAGAGATTTGAATCCCTAAGAATATTTATATGTTTATTAAAAAAAATTCTAAAAAGGGAAACATTTTAAAAATGTTTGAGATGCAAAACATAAATATCTATAATAACAGATAGTACTAATAACACAAAATCTAAATTAAAAATGAAAATACATGTATAATACAAATCCAATAAAGATAATTAAAAAAATAAAGGTGTGATAAGGTTTTCTTGTTATCATTAATTATTATAATTATAATAGTTTTGTTATAATTAACCCTATCATTATAATCCTTAATTATAATCAATATAATTATCATTAATTGTAATATTTTTTTGTAACATAATTATAATAGCTTTGTTATCATTAATACTATATATATATATACACATATAATTTTTATGGTATAATACATTCAATTATAATTTTGTTTATATGATTTTTTATTTGTTTATATTACTTTTGTTAACGCGGAGAGATATGAAGGTATAATTGGAAAAAATAATTAATAATTAAAAAATAAATTAAATTCACAAACTTACTTTAAATATTAAGATTATAAAATAGTGGGGTATAATTTTCTTTATAAATGATGAGTTAATGCTCATTTAGTTCTTGACTTTATATTCATGAGTCATTTTAGTCCTTAACTTATAAAATGAGTCAATTTAGTCCCTACATTGCAAAACATGAGTCATTTTAGTCCTGAACTCACTTTTATTTAACATTCCATCAATTAAATGATTATAGGTAATCTTAAATGATATCTTGGCATACCTTATGTCATTTGAAGTATAATGGAGTTTAAAATAACTTATTTTAGTGTCTAAAATTACACAAAATGAGTCATTTAAATTTTCATTTCAAATTATAAAATAACTCATTTTGCGCAATGTTAGACACCAAAATGGGTTATTTTAAACTTTATTCTACTTCAAAAGATAAATAGTATGTCAATATATCACTTAAAGTTACTTATCATCATTTAATGACATATGAAAAATTTTCCATGTAATGAGTCTCAAGTATTAGTATTATTATATATAGATTATAGATTTTATACACCAATTTGATATTAATTGATTAAGAATAAATTTGGTAGGAATTGAATTTTGAATTATTATCATATCAAAATCAATCAATTAGCATTTTGTTAACAATTTGACTTGCTTGTTTTCTTTAGAGAAAAAAATGAGCTGATCTTAAAGGCTATTTATTTTGGAAATATTTTTTTCATTTTTTATATTACCCTCATAATGCGAGGCTATTAAAACATGTAAATTTGTAAAGGTTATTGTAATATATTTTAACATTATTACTAATAAGAGCAAAAATGATGATGTTTGCATATACTCACATTAATTTAGAAGAGGTATTTTGTATACTCATGTAAATCATTTTAAATTTTTTTATTATTATGTTATTATGATAAAAATACCTCTTTTTAAGTTTGTTTCCTTTGAAATTTGACACTTCCTAATTCCTTTTTTTCATGTATATTAATGTAAAATTTCATTTTATTAAGGAAATTAACATATTCAAAAACTATATTATAATAACTTTTTCTATAATAATTTAATGATATAATGGCTTTCATATGAGTATTGTTTATTATTAGTAATAGATAAGTGTGTACTATAACACCCGAAATTTATTTCAAAATTTTTATTTGAACTTTATTAATCAGAATTTCACGAATTTGATAGAATTAGTCATAACAAGAACTATTCAGGAACAAAATAAATAGTAACCTTGCGGACCTTGGGCCATCAAGATAATCAAAACCTTAGAACTAGGATTCAAATACCCGTGTAACTCCCTAGTACACATTCCTATGTGCTCGAGTCACATAAAAATTAATAGCAAGGAATCACGTCCTATTTCATGAGCTTTTCAAATTTAGATATAAATGTTGCTAAATATTCTAATGAAAATTCGGCATGGTAACAACATAGGTACCATGCCTCTGTAAGACAATCATAAACGAATAACTAGTCATCCATAGCTTAACTTGCTATTCAAAAATATAATATTCCAGTATCTCACATATCATTATCATGAGACACATGCCACTCAATCCATAACATAAAACATAATAATGTAATATCAGAAGATAAACGGTCTCATGGGTCAAAATAGCTAAGAATATACTAAGTCATGACCTCAGGCTACAAAATACAAAACATAGAAGGAATAAGGGGTCTTGAAACCCAAATACAAAAAGACTCCAAGTTCCAAACTCCAAAAATAAAATAACATATAATTCCATAAGCATAGAGCAAAATAACTCAAAGGTTTCAAAATATCAAATGAGATTAAGTGATATAGCACAATCTCTAAGCAAAGCAAAAGCAACAATAATCAAACGCCAAGTCTTTGCATCATGATCTACCTACTCATCTAGAGATGATATGGAAAAAGGGGAAAATGGTGACAAATCAATTGAAATCTCAGTAAGGGCATATGCAATTAATGTGGCATCATTATCATCTCTAGTCTACCTTGGTTTCCCTTAAAATTTTTAGCATACAATCAAGAGGTTCAATTTTTAAGATTTTGCAACCATTCTTTACCAAGGTAGAGGTGTCTTTTAGCATGTTCTTAGCATGAGATATACATGCATGTATGAAAGAACTTTACTAGTATAATTAAAGAGACATGGATGAATAGAAAAAGGACTATGCTTACTCATTAAATGTCACAAGCATGAATAAATGACTATCCTAATGTAAGTCATCAAGTACATCATAGTTAAGGTCTTTTCTCTGGTTCTAACTACCTTATAAATTTTGTGTTTCTATCTATTCCTATAGATCTCACTGATCTTTCCTCTCATTTAATCTTGGTTTAGAAAATTTAAAGGCTATAAGCTCATACTTAATCGGTCGTCACCAATTCTTAATGAATAAACACGAAACCCTCATGTGTACTTATAAAGAAAATCAATGCTCAGTTGTCACTGGTCCTCAAAACAATTCAGTTTCAGCATCTTCTTTGTCGACATAAGTTAACCCCTTAATCTTTATGTCTTAATTCTAATTCCTTATTCCTTAGTTTTTCTTCTTTTCCTCTTTCCTCAGAGTCATTCTTTTCATCATAAGCAATGTAAGCATAAGTTTCAATAATAAATTCTAAAATCCTTTTCTTTAAAATAAGAAAGATCACAACAACTCAATGGGTAAGCATAAACATTAGTAACCAATCATCCATTATGCCAAGACTAAAATGCTACCATATGATAAATCAAAATTCATCCAAACTTCCCTTTTCACTTCTAACAAAAAGAATATTGCTTTAACTAGAGCTTCACTACTTAAGAATTATAAATTCATAAAAGAGAACATAACCTAAACCAATTCTTAGTTTGATTTAGACATTTAATCAAACAAATAGTATGTATAATGAGCAATTTTCGTGCATGAGGTTGAGCCCCTTCCAAAGCTTCACCAAAAATCATATTTCTAAGTTTTCATGCATTAAAAACAAGGGATATATATATATATCAAACACTTAATTTTTATAAAAATCTAACCCAAAGCATCATAAAAACATAGTAAAATGGACCTATTCAACACATAATCGAATTTACATGTTTATACATATAATTTCCAAGATTAACTTATTAACATAGATTTATACTTTTGTAAAGATTAGCTTTGCATCAAACTGACTACCTATCTAACAAGTATGCAAAAGCTCAACCCTAAACAACTTTTACTTTCATTTAGAAGTTTTATCAAACACATGACATGTATAGTTACTCAATTTTTGTGCATCATACTTTACACCTTCAAACACCCTACTTAAAGTTATATTTTCAAGCTCTCATGCATAAAAAATAAAGGTATATATATATACAATCCAACATTCAAATTTCCTCATAATCCCTCCTAAAACTCAAACAAAGCATGATGTAAAATTAATCCTAATTACCAAATGAGAATGCATCATAGGGAGGGGGAACCAAGGATTATTTTTCAATAATATTCCAACATTCATAACAAGCATAAGTATTAGGGCTCTAAATCTTAGCAAAACAAGAAGAAATAAAGAAAATGGAAAACGTAGAATCCCTACCAACTATGGAGAATGTAAAGAAGTAAGCACCAAGGGCTCCCACAAGTTGAATGGAGGATAAAGTCTTCTCTTCCTAGCTCCAAATGGCCCTGGATTAAGGGGTTCAATGGGGGAGGGAAGTGAGTTTTGGAATATGAAAATGGAGAGGTGGTGTGGTGTTTGTTGAGGAAGGGATTGATGGATTTGAATCTTGGGAGAGATGGAGTGGTGGGGTTTGGGTTTGGATGATAAAAAAGGAAGAAAGTGAAGAGAAGGTGGAGAGGAAGAAGGAGTTATTTGAGAAAGAAGAAAAAGAGATGTAAAAGAGGGGGAGGTAATGTGAATAAGAAGGGGGATAAGGCTTGGGCTTTTTTTTTTTGTGAAAGTGTAGGTATGTGTGAAAAGGGTAGTTTGGCAATTAGGTATATGTAAGTGAGCATAGCCTAGGGATTTCACACACAAAATTAGTAAAATAAACATGAAACACTTATTAAAATATTATTTTCACACACCTTAATTCCAAACAAAGATTCTTTTATTCATCCATTTTGGAGTTTAAATTTCAAAAGAAAACACATAGAGGAATCCAATTTTACTAAGATGCTAAAATTAATTATGAATGACTAATCATACATTAACTAACCAAGGTAATTAGTACATAGAATACAACTCCTCATTTCTTTCCTCCCAAGTTTGGCCAAGCATCCCTTTACAACCCTTCTTAATTCTCTTCTTCAACAAATACCAAAACCTAGCTAGAAATTCTAAGTTACAACACCAAATTTCCATAATCAAAGCACAAACTACCACTTACCTCTTATAATCCGTAAATCAAATCTCTATAGAGAATCCTCACCACACTTCACCATCAATTGTAGCTGTTGATGTTGCTGCCTTGGAGGAGGGTTTGATTGGTTTGAGTCAAAAAAATTGGGTGTAGAAACTCTTGGAGAAAGCCAAGACAAGAAGTGCAAGACCTTATAAGTGACAAGTAGGGTTTTTCTAACCTCTTTCTTTTCAAAACTATTTCTAAAATTATTTGAATGATTGAGCTTGAAATTTTTGGTTTTATTGGTTGATCATATATAGATATTGATGTGTTTTGATGTTGTTAGAAAATCCTTTTTGTCAAAACAAGTTTTAAGGTATGTGCTGGAAACTTAAATTTTAAGCGACACGTGATAATACACAATTTTTCTTACTTAGTTAGAGACATGGTTTTGGGATAAAATTTTTATATTATGAAACTAATATATGAAGGCATCTCCAGTATTTTTCTTGAGTCAATTTGAGAAATTCTATTATTTTTAAAAATTCAGAAATTAAGTTGGTCATCAGGGTTTCTACCTAAAAGCCAATTCTGAAGCATTGATTTTGTATAATTTTGTTACTATATTAAATGATCAAATTTCGACTTGAAATTTTTACAAGGTGTTGTAGAAATCTTCAAGTCTAACTCTAAATTGTTATAGACTTTAATTTGTTTATTTGATATGGTACTAAAATTGGAAATTCTGATTGTTGTTTGGAATTAAGTGGTTTCTGACCTCCAAAATTGTGTAATTTTGTTAATATAGCTAGAGACCTTATTTTGCTATGAAACATAAACATATTGAATTATTTCTAAAAATTTATTTTGCTCTATTTTGATGATGTTTAGTAGCTTATCCATAATTTTCTTCAAAATGAAGTTCTAAACAGCATGCTAATTAGATGAATCTATGATAAAATGTTAATGATTTGATGTCTAGTAAGCATACTAAATTACTATGTGAGTGTTTTGATGATGTTAGCATATGTATATGTCAATGCTTATGACCATTGCTCCTATATGACGAGTAGAATAGGAATTATGAATTGTGATTAAGAGAAATTAAATATGTATGCATGGTGCATCGTGTAGCTTAATTGTTGAAGCTATCCATATATGATTGTAATGTTTATGCATATGATATGGAGCATGGTGCATGAAATATGAAATAAGAGATCCTCGAGATCCCTTCTATACTAGTCAGAAAGTAAACACTAGGAATAGATTTGTGTGAGAGTCAGAGAAAGTAAATATGATAATTATGTATAGGAATGAGCTTAGTAAGTAGTCTGTTACCCTGGAGTGGGCAAGGTCACTTATGTCAAGGGCGTGAAAATCAGAGATCTCATTCGATATTTCAAGGGCACATAAAGATGAAATCCCCTTTGGCATGTCAAGGGCACGTAAAAGATAAGATCCCTTCGATGTACCAAGGGCACATAAAGATGAGAAAGATGTATATGAGATCACCTCCAACATATCAAGGGCACATAAAGATAATTTCACTAAAGATAGTCACTGCATTTATCATATGCATATTCATATTACATTGAATTGTTTATCTAAGATGATTTACTATGATCTTGAACATTATGATATGCGTAATAAGTGATTGAATACTAAAAGAAACCCACTTCGGGAGGATGATTTTGAACTTAGAAATGAATCTTTGGTATATGTTGAATGATCACATTTTTCTTAATAAACCGAAGTGGCTGGGATGATGATGATGACATGGTTTTATTGTGTATTTTGGGGATGCCCTACTGAAAATTTCACAATTCTCACCTCTATATTTGTTTGTGTTCCCATGTCATCTTCAGATTACTCAAGAGAACAATGAGGCTACTATTATAAATGCTCAATATTTGAAGTCCCTTATCAACTTTATTTTGTTATATATATATATATGTGTGTGTGTGTGTGTTTGTAAATATATTAGGATACATATGTACTTTAAAGCTTATAGAGGAGCTTGTCTTGTATTTGGATTTGTCTTCAACAAATATTTTGTTTCTCTATTATATATTTTAGTAGAATTATGAATTAGTTATTGCATGATTCGATCGCATTTACTATAGATATTTAAGTAAGGTCTGCTAAATTATAAGTAATAACTCCTAAGTCTAATGCCATGGCTTAAGGATGATGTTGTACTTGGGAGGGTGTTACATATGTATTTTATGTTTCATTTTGTGACTCAATTTTTCAATTAAACAAATGTATTTAATGGAGAATCAAAATATAATAAATTAATTTGTGAAAATTAGCATTAAAATTGGCATTAAAATCTAAAATATATTATAATAACTTTTTTTATAATAATTTAATGATATAATGACTCTCATATGAGTATTGTTTATTATTAGTAGTACATAAATCTATGCATTTTATTTTTCATTTTGTGACTCAATTTTTTAATTAAACAAATGAATTTAATGGAGAATCAAAATATAATAAATTATTTTGTAAAAATCAGTGTTAAAATTGGCATTAAAATCTAAAATATTTATTCTCCCCTAATCCTTAAACAGAAAGTATAATAAATTAGCATGTGAAGATCAATTTTGAATTTAGTTTTGATAAAAAAAAAATAGAATTAAAATTTGAGTAGTGTATCAATCTTGAATTTTGTTTCAATCAAATAATTAATAATTTAATGAAATAGAGATTTGAATGTAAATTTTTTTAAATAATTAATAATTAAGTTTATGAAAATTATGGGTCATAAATTGCTCTATGAGTATCACGTGGAATAGTTTCCTCATAATGAGTCTTGTCTATTATTAGTATAGATATATATTTGATTTATATTCTGATATGTTATAGTAAAATGATTTTCAATTAACGTAATTGTAGGAAGTGCATATTTAGAAAGAAATTTACCATTCATATATTAAATATAAATCAAATAGGGTATAATTTAAGAAGATTTATTGGATAATTATTAGTCTTATATATTATATTAAATAAAATAAAAAAACATTGAGAAATTAGAGTTGTGGGGTATAAATTGTTCTAAAGATGACACATGGCATAACTTTACATATTATGAGTCTTGTTTATTAGTATTATATTATAGATAGATTATAGATTAATGAAATTGTAGGAAGTGCATATTTAGAGAGAAGGTGACGATTCATTGTATTAAATATAAATTGAATAGTGTATCATTTAAGAAGATTTATTGGATAATTATTAGTCTTGTTCATTATATTAAATTAAATAAAAAAGGTTGAAAAATTAAAGTTGTGGGGTATAAATTGTTTTGAAGATGAAATATGGCCTAATTTTACATGTCATGAGTCTTGTCAACTATTCATTGTTTAGTCCTCTGAATTATTATAGATAGATATTAGAATATATATATATATAGACAACTGCACATTTATTTAAAAGTCAAATGTAACAAAAGAAACATTATTATACTAAAATAATTTAAAAATTGTATCATTAAAATTATAATTTTTATTCCCATTTAACTTATGAATACGAAATGGAATTTCTTGTTAATCTGTATATTAGTTTTTTTTCTTGAGTATTGTAAATTAGTCATTGTATTATAAGACCAAATGTAATTTGAAGTAACAAATCCTTTTTTGGCATTTTGACATAATGTGTTTGCCATCTTGTAAAAACAATAGAAATCTATTACATTCTCTATTCACTAATGCTTGTTGCATCAAAAATAAAAAATATGGAGAATAAATTTTATGATGAATAAACTTGTACAAATCAAAAGCATATTATAGATACAAATTATAAATTATCAATCAGTAAATAGTTCTTAAGAATAATAATAGAAAATACAAACAAAACATAAATTAATATGGAACAACCAAATTAATTAGAACTCTTCAGCATAAAGTAAATATGAAGACTTTAACAGCATTTTTTTAAAATAATGATAGAATTTGTCAACACAAAGAACCTTCAGTTTGGTCCTTCAATTTACAATTGAATCTTCCCTTCAATTTACAGAGAATCAGTGACCTCAATGACATTGGTGCAACGAAAGCATCCAAGAGAATCATGAAGTGAGCTAGTCCAATCTTGAAATCCCAACATGTAAAACATTCAATATCAAATGAAGAAAATGAAGATTCATAGCAACAAAAATCATAAAGTGATAGATAAGTTTGAAAATAAATTTTTTTTTGCCATTGTTAACCGATCTTCTTTTCAAAGGTAGAATTTGACCTTTGATCTAAATGATGAATCTTGCCATTGCTATTGTTGATCTTTTATTCTTCTTCAGCTTTGATTTAATCTAAGAGAATAATAGAAAAAAAGAGAAAGATAGATAAAATTTTAGGTTTAGGAGAGAAGAGAGTATCTAACTCCAAGCTTGGAAAGTGATAGGTTCGAATGGAATGGTAAGAATGGAGAAAATTTTAAGAAAAATTGCTAGAGATCATGGCAATAAGGAGAATTTGTTTAGGAATAAATAGATGTTTACAATCAATGATTGATATAATTGATATCTAATAATTAATTACGATTGCTATGATTGATATTCATAAATTAAGTCTGATGAATATAATTGATATTGATATATCATAATAATTAAGAAATTCATTTTTTATTTTTTAATATTCACTTGTTAACTCGTCATTGTTTAGTCCTCTAAAATATAATTAGTATATAAATAGATAATAGATAAAATATTTTAAAAATAAAAAATAACAGGGTTTGATGAGATTGAAAATAGATAAATTATTATGTTTATTATTTAAATTTAAATTATAGTATAAATATTTAAGTATTTAATTAAATGACGATAAGTTTTAAAGATATTTAATTTTTGTATTGTAATCATACTATTAAATGCTAATGATTGTCAATGATATTATAATAATATGTAATAATTACAGTTTTGTTTTTTCAAAAAAATAATTAATAATTAAATTTTTAAAAATTGTGGACCCTAAATCATTCTTATTGTGACACCTAAAACTTTGCCTCATAGGATTTAGGAATATTAGTATTATAGATAGATGTGATTGAATATGCTGAATTCCTTGCCGCAAAAATGGAAAAGCTCAATCCTATTGTTCTTTATCTTTTTCTAAGGAGGGAAAGAAGCCCCAAGATGAAGAATCATGTTAAAATAATAAATTTTTGCCACCACTTTGATTTACAATTTTTTTTGCAAATATAAAATGATAATGAATTTAATTAAGATTGCGACTTTTTTTAGAAAGGTAATTATTTAACTAAAAAATCATTTCCATGTAAGTTTTTCATATCAACTACTATTCAAAGTTTAAAAAAGTTTTTCAATATGAATGGAGAAGATCTTGTGGTCAAAGGTTTATCCTTTAAGGGAGCCCTTGCCTCAAAGGAATTAATGCTAGCGACGGTGGATACCATGGATAACCACAAAAAGTTTTAAAAAGTTTTTGAAACTGCTCATATAAATTTCTAAGATGTATAAAAACAACAAAAAACAGATATATTTCATGTTACTCCACTTCAGATATAACATGCACACTTGAACCCTTGTTAATAAGAATGGCCCTCATCAAATATTGATTAAGAACCGACACAAATATATTTCATGAAATAAGAGCTGACTAGGAATAGAAAAGCAGTGTATGATGTACTCTCTCTCTTTGTGATCGATATAATTTCTTTCATATGGCTTCCTTCAATCTTATGAAAGTAAGCCATCATATAAAAAATTAAAGGCATTGCCATTCAATCACCAAATTTTTCTAGGAAAGATTCTTCCACTCCCCACAAGCCTTTCATTTTTAATGTTTTCTCTAAACCATATTATGCAAGATCCATTTCTCACACAATCTCACTAGAAACAAAGAAAAACAAGAACATGATAATCCTTTTCCCAGCAATAAATTGTCTATTATATCTTAGCAATCTGAGCAGTCTATGTTAAGTTTATGATCAATCCCATGAGTTGATTCTATCAAACCACATAAACATCTATGACAGTACTAAAGACATCAGCATAAGATTTATGAAGCGATAAATCAAGTAGCTATCACTGTCTATTAGTCATAGTTATTCAGCGAACCAATATCAATACCTTTGAGTTTGTTGCTAATTATGAAAGGCAGCTATTTTGGCATAGATTAAAATGACTAAAATCTCCACTTATATCTTTACTACCACAAGTATAAATACTCAAAATAACCTCTCAATAGCATTATGAAAACAGAAAACACGATATCAACTTTGTAATTCCAGTTGTGAGTGAGTAAAGATTTTGGAATAGACATTAAAGTGACAATTGTATCCCACAAAAAATTTGCTCGCCAAACTACAATTTCAGTTAAAGGCATAAATTTTAAGGACTTCCAAACATATCGGAAAACAAAACTTTAGTGTACTTATAATCTATCTTACCTATCTTGGAATGGTATGAAGAAGCCTTCAAAAATATGAAGATGAAAGAAGCACTAATGATGCCTCTAAAGAATTCAAACTCAGGAGGAAAACTTAAAATTGCTCCAAGATGTAATGGAGTTTAGGAACCCGCCGACGAAACCATGCTTCAAGACGAAATGATGGATCACAGAATAGCCACCCTTGAGCGTCATACATCTCACTCCATGCCTGTACTATCTCATCAATTTTGAACCCTGCAGTCATGTAAACCAGTTTATTAGTTGTCTATAATCATGAAATATTTTGCACTGTAAAAGAAATCTGAGAAATACACAATGAATCATATTTTTCCTCCCATACCTTCAAGTGCTGCTTTGTTAGAGCAATGATTCTTTACGATGACAGCAATATTCATTGCAGAAGCTCCAGCTAGCTCAAACTTCTCAACAGCAACCTCCAAACATTCCTCCCATGTTGGTAGGCCAAGTTTAAATTCCACCATAGAATGCTCATACAATAATGTACCCTATAAAAGATGTATATGTGACTTCATCTTCTCTGCCTTCTCTGAAGCTTCATCAGATGAGATATCCTTGAAAAGTCTATCCAAGCCCATTTTCTCTAACTGTGGTCTGTATTTATCGGATTTGGATAGTCCATTTAAACGCTACTCCTCAATCTCTTCCCGCATCATGATGCCTTTCTTCATGTTGTCCTTTGCCTTGTTATAGAGCTGTAGAACCTCATTAGAAGGGTCAGATCCTAAATCCATCTTGCATGCCAATGCATAACACCAGCATAACCTTGCTTGCTCAAACTGTTGCTGCCCAAGAGCAAGATATCCTTCATAGAAGTCTGGCTTCATCTTCAAGGCTTCTTTATACTTCATTTATGCTTCCCGTACTCCTCTTGTGCCCGCTCATTCGCAGCTTTGATATGCTCGAAAGAAGGTTCTCTTGACCCATCTTCCGCAAAGAAACCCTGATTCCTTGCCCTGGACATGTGAACACTTCCCCAATTAAGCCCAATGCTGCCATCTTTTGAAATTTGTCTGCAGCAATTTCAAAAAGCTCTTGAGCATCATCACCTGTTATAGTATCCTCCATTGCCTCTGCATAAAGCTTCATCACAAGCTCATGAATATCTAGATAAGAATCAGAATCAAACCCAACATGGTTCTTGAACAGCCTTGCATACCGAACAATCCAATCCTCCACAGTAGTCATCTCTTCATCTCACCATTTCCATCTTTATCTTCTCCCAGACCCCATTCTCAATACCATCATCCGGGTTCCTTTTCCTACTATCTCCTCACTCCTCTCCCTCATCGGTTACTCCATCATAACGAGGTTCTTGGTTCGAATTGACCTCCGAAACATAAAGCCTAAACCAGCCATTCTCCTGGCCACAAGATTCAGCCCACCTTAGCTCATCAGTAGTAGTGAGTGTAATCAAATCACCTTCCTCATCCCTATACTTCACCAGTACACCCTTCGACCCCGGAAACCTATCCTTAACAACATCCCTCACCAACCTCAAGCTACAATTCGCCGGCAACTGCTCCCACCTTATATCCAGTAAACACCACCTTCACCGTCCTCGTGACATATTTCCCTTCATCCACAAATTTCTCTTCCTCAGTTGCCTTCCCAACCACTTTCTTGTCCTCCAAGGCACCCACAACAGCCTTTTCTTGCTCCACAAGCTTCTCCTCCTCACCTACAACAGCCTTTTCACCTCCTTATCCTCCTTCACCTTCTTCTTCTTCGCTTCTCTATCACAACGTTCGTTGAACATGTGGTAGGTGCAGGTGACTCCTTTTCCTTTCCACCACTGAGCTACCCTCCTCCTCCTCATCATCAAAAGTAATCCCTTTCTAGTCCATCACCTTCCTCAACCCTTCAAAGAACTCCAACGCGGCGAGGTTATTGGGGTTGAGGCCCAAAATGGCTCGAACTCCCTGAGGGACAAGTCCAAGCAGTTCAGCGCCTCGTAGCACTTGGCCCTCCTCAACAGAGCCCTGTGTACTTGGGGACATCTCGAGTGCAAGATTGCACTGGTGGATGGTGCGTGGGTACTCGCCAAGGCCCAACTGGATGTAGTAGTGGGCCATGCTGGTGCAGACGTCGATGTGGTTGCACGGGAGGAGGTTGAGGGCTTTTTCATAATTTAACATGGTGCCCTTGTGGTCTTTCTTTGGAAGAGGCGGTTGCCTTCTTCCTTGAGCTCCTGGGACATGGTGTTGAACACGGGTGTCTTCGTCAAAGGCTTTGGGGCTTGGTGGGCCTGGAGTTGGGGTTTGGCCCAGCCTGTGAAGTCGTGGGAGGTTGCTGTTGATGCTTCTTCTTGCCTACGGGCTTCCCCATCGGTAAGTGCAATATCTTGAATCAAGCAGTGTGGAGCGATATGTTGAAACTAAATGGTTGATTTTTTTTTTCTAATGTTTTATGGGGTGGTTGAATATGGAAAGAGAAAGAGTGGAGCGGGCGATGGCGTTTGCGAGTGAAGACAGTAGAAGAAGGAGGAAGAATCAGAAATGATTCTGAACACCAAAATAGTGCTACACCTACGTATAAAAAAGAAGGAAAAGACAACAAAAGTAATATCAATATAAAAATGTCACTTTTTTTCTCTCCCTCACTCTCTTTTAGTTCCTACTCTCTTTTCTCTCAACTCATATAGAAGAAGATTAACAACAATAAACATACATATGTTTCAATTTTTCTACAACAATCTTGTTTATAAGGTATGTAGGTTTTTTATTTTCACTTCTTGCCTCTCTTTCGATGTGTTTATACTATTTGTGTTCATGAGTTCCTTATTTATTTATACGGTTTGAGCTAGGTATGATTGTTGAACAAAGAATGAATGATTTATTGTTTAATAAACCTTAGAATGACTCTAAAACTCATAAAGTAATGCTAAAAAACAGTTTAAAAGCTTGTTGTAATTGATATATAAGTTTTCAGAAATGGTTTACAAGTGTTTTGCACTATGTTTACAAGTTTTAAGGGCAAGTTTACAAGTCTTGTAAACAAAGTATAAATAATTTGTAAAACTGAACATTGCTTAAAACCTATAAACCAAGTGTAAAAAGCTTGTAAACCAAGGAAATTAAACTTGTAAACCCTTGCTTAAGACTTACAAAGTGGTTCTTGCACAAACTTGTAAACTTGTAAATCAATTTTTTTTTCACAAAATGGTTCCTCAAAGTTTTGAAGTGGTTGTAAATAGTTAGAATCCGAGGCTAAATGATGTAAACACGATTTACAATATAATGTAATTGGTAGAGGGTTTTGTCATTGGTTTATAAGTTTTTTGCCCTTGGTTTTTAAGTTTTCGCACTATGTTTACAAGTTTTAAGCACAAGTTTACAAGTCTTGCAAACTAAGTGCAAAAACATATAAAACTAAACATTACTTGAAACTTATAAACCAAGTGCAAATAACTTGTAAATAGACGGCACCAAACTTGTAAACCTATGCTTAAGACTTACAAATCAAGTGCAATAAGCTTTGTAAACCAAGCATTTTTACACAAAGTGGTACTACAAAGTTATGAAGTTGTTGTAAATATTTAAAATCTAATTTTAATTATTGTGAAAATGGTTTACAAGATATTAGGGAAAAAAATTTTCCGTTGATTTTTGTCATTGGTTAACAAGTTTTATGCAATTAGTTTACAAGATTTTTGTATTATGTTTACAAGTTTTAAACACGAGTTTACAATAAACTTTCAGCTATAGTTTTATGAGGTTTTTGCACTTGGTTTGTATGTTTTAAGCACATCAAGTTTTCTATTCTTGCTTTACAAGTATTCAACACAAGTTTATAAGTTTTTTGTACTTAATTTACAAGTTTTCAGCATGGTTTACAAGTTTTTTGTACTTGATTTACAAGTTTTAGAATGGGTTTAATGTTGTTTGCACTTAGTTTTCAAGTTTTAACATGGGTTTACAGATTTTGTCCACTAGTTTACAAGTTTTTCCTCGTGTTTACAAATTATATTTTGGTTTAGCACGGGTTTGACAGTAGATTACTTTGATTTTGGTTACTTTAAATTAGTTACCACTAAATTACTAATATTATTTTATGTAGATGATACATGAACTTATTTGTATCCTTTTTTTTTGTACTAGATACATAATCAAATGACGCATTCAAAAGCAAAGAATAAAAAACAAATGGAAAAGAAGACAGAACCCCAAGAAGGAAAGCAGAGATGTGAACATGATAGGATTGTTATGAACAAAGGCATTGGTTGTGGCAATGATTTATTTTAAAAGAATACATTAGTTGGTGATAATGATGAATCAATATATAAGAGTGTAGTATGAAGTTATATATAATGATAACAGAAAGACTGAATTTTTCATTGGTTGTAATAAACTTGAAATATATGAACAAATTAGTTAGTTTTTGATGGACAACTTCCTCTCATGAGCATGCAAGTAACATGCAATTGAGTTGTCCATCCAACCTCTTTCTTGAATTTCTGAATTTATTAGACCTAAAACTCTTGTTACTTGAGTAATTTTTATAGAATAATTTCATTTCTTCTTCTGAATTAAATACATCCCAATACCAAGCAGAGAGGTCACAATCCCCATCATCATCATCATCATCAATCTGAACCTCAACATCAAAATTTGCATCAACGATCATTGAATCCTCCATACTTACATATGGAGTATGATACAAAACCTACAAAAAAAAATCCAAATAAATTATAATAAAGTTGTAATACAAAACCTACATATATAATATTTATCACTAGGTTTACAAGTTTTTAAAAGGTTTTCAAGAATTTAAAACCAGTTACAAGTATCTTTCACCTAGTATCAACTTTTTTACTATCAATTTCACAATATTTAGAATTAGATTTCACGTATTTACAATCATTTTAGAACTTTGTAGCACCATTTTGTGGAAAAAACTTGGTTTACAAGCTTATTACACTTGGTTTGTAAGTCTTAAGCACATGTTTACAAGTTTTTTAAGCACCTTCATACAAGTTTTTTATATTTGGTTTACAAGTTTTAAGCAATGCTTAATTTTACAGGTTTTTTAAACTTGGTTTGCAAAACTTGTAAACATAATGCAAAAAACATATAAACTAAGCGCATAAAACTTGTTAACCAATGACCAAAACCAATCGATTTTTTTTCCTAATATCTTGTAAACCATTTTCACAATATTTAGAATCAAATTTTAAGTATTTACAAACACTTCAGAACTTTGTAGCACTACTTTGTGCAAAAATACTTGGTTTACAAAACTTATTGCACTTGATTTGTAAGTCTTAAGTATGGGTTTACAAGTTTTGTGCCGTCGTTTCAAGTTATGTGCATGTGGTTTATAAGTTTTAAGCAATGCTTAATTTTATAAGCTTTTGCACTTGGTTTACAAGACTTGTAAACTTATACTTAAAACTTGTAAACATAGTGCGAAAAACTTGAAAATCAAGGGCAAAAAACTTGTAAACCAATGCCAAAACTCCTCTCACAATTACATTATATTGTAGATCGTGTTTACATCATTTAGTCTCAAATTCCAACTATTTACAACCACTTCAGAACTTTGAGGAACCACTTTGTGTAGGAAACTTGGTTTAAAAGTTTACAAGTTTGTGCAAGAACCACTTTGTAAGTCTTAAGCAAGGGTTTACAAGTTTAATTTTCTTGGTTTACAAGCTTTTTACACTTGGTTTACAAGTTTTAAGCAATGCTCAATTTTACAAATTATTTGCACTTTGTTTACAAGACTTGTAAGCCCGTCTTTAAAACTTGTAAACATAGTGCAAAAAACTTGTAAACCATTTCTGAAAATTTGTAAACCAATTACAACAAGCTTGTAAACCATTTTTTAACATTAATTTACGAGTTTTAGAATCATTCTACATGTTTATTTAAGAATAAATCATTCATTCTTTATTCAATAATCATACTTAGCTCAAACCGTGTAAATAAATAAGGAACTCATGAACACAAACATCAGACACGTCAAAAGGGAGACAGGAAGTGAAAATAAGGAAGCTACATACCTTATAAATAAGATTGTTGCAAAAAGATTGAAACAGATGTATGTTTATGTTCTTAATCTTTTTCTATCGAGTTAAGAGAAAGAGAATGGAAGCTGAGGGGAACTAAAAGAGAGTGAGAATGAGAGAGAAAAGTGACATTTTTATATTGATACCATTGTTTTTGCCTCTTTCTTTTTTTTTTATATATGGTGTAATTTTAGGTGTAGCATTGTTTGTGTTCACATATCATTACTTAGGAAGAATCTATTACGAAAAGTAATAGGTCTTTACTCTTCCTACCTTTTTCCGCTAGGGCACCCCCATTGGCCCAAGTCAATGCTGGCATGAACAAGTGGATTCTATCCATACACTGCCAATGCGCCTCCTCTACACTTAGGTAATAATTTAGTTAACTCACTTCAAACGTGATGATTTAACCAAATAAGATGGGATTTCTCTATTACCCTATAAAATTTATGGGTATCGGTATCTTTAAATAACTTGTGACAAAAAATTTGCCACATGTCCCACTAATTAAATTTATTAATATTTTAAATACTCATGATTAAACCACAACCTTTGGATTCAAAATGGTATGGTACCCTTGGGGTGCCATAACAAAAACCCAAATAATAATAATAATAATAATAATTTTGATAGATGATTATGGGAAAGCATTTTATAGCATCCACTAATTATATACCATTGAAAGATTTGATTTTCATTTACCAATAATATAAAAAAAATTTATATTATTATTTAATTATGTGTTAATATGTTAATATATAGTCAATGAAAAAAAAATTATATGAACTTTTGGTCATGTATTATTACTTGATAACTAAGAAATTACTCAATAAATGAGAAATATGAAAGGATTAAAGAACACAAGACTCTTCTACTTGTATCAAAAGTCAAAACTTTGTTAATATCGATATTAAATCCTAAAACTAACTCTAAAATACACATTGAAGAAAAGAAAAGAAATTAGAAAGAATTGGATAACTATTTGGTAGCTTCATTTTTTTCATAAAAAGAATTTATTTTTTGAATGGTGTGTTTCCACACACCTTAAAGAAAGCAGAAATTGAAGGTTATTACTACTCCATGGGTGAATGCAATGATTGGATTGTCCACGTAATTGAGCAATTAAAATGTAATTTGGCCCACGGCTTAGATATTCCTGGAAGCAAGTACTTCCCGCTCATTCCAAACTTGATTTCAACACGTGCGCTTGTTTTTCCCTTAGCCTCTTTTTTCATGCGTTTCTTTTTATACCTTTTGTGACTTGGCTTGTCTGTAATGAGACAACACAGACATAAACCTGATAGACATCACTTGTCAGCAATGCTTTGGTTGATGCCAGGCTAGCTAGCAGTACTATCACATACACATTGACATTCCAAATCATTGGAAGAGATTCATGAAAATACAAGTGTAAATTTGCACAATTGAAAACTTCCAAACACAAATTTTTTATTATTAAACCCAACAATCAATGCTAGTCAGTTGCAACTTACAAAGTTGAGATGTGGTCACTACTTATATGGCAAAGCAAAACAATTCCAAATATCACAATGCCACTATTGTCAACACACATTGGTCATTGGACATTGATTTCAATTGTGTGTTAACTTGGGCTTTGAGGTGAGGGTATGTAGAAGCAAAAACAAAATCAAGAAATAAGCAACAAGACAAGAATCCTAGGATGCCCTGCATCCGCAGGTTGAGCAATGTCCCCTTCTCGCTTGTGCAACAATGGCACAAACTCACCTAAGGTTGCTATCCCCATTTGGCCATTTGTGTCAAATCAATGGAAAGGAAAACAACCTCAACCACATTGTAAGATAGAGATAAACCATGAACCTGAAATTGAAAATAATCAACCTAATTAAGAACGTGTTGTACATGACAATTGACATAAAGAATATGACCAGCTTGAGAAATTAGATGGACGTTATTCATCATGACAAAACAATGTTCATGACAATTAATGATTCGATGATTTCAAAATTTTGTCCTACAAAAGGAAATGTCTAATCATCAATGAGAAAATCAAGTCCTGAAAAATATTTCTAGGTCTTCATATTAGTGAGTATATAAGGTTAGAATGTTGAGCAGAATTGGTTATTTCTTAATTTCAAGCCTGCTTGTGAAGCAAACCTTGTTTCAAATGTGCAAGAAACTCAAACATTAAAATCAGTCAATTACCATAATGATTTATGCTGTCAATTATGGACATACGTTATCATTAAAGGCTCACGTAAATTGTACCTTTCCATTTTCCCCAAATATGTATTCCACCAACTCTCCATTTTTTATAGAACCATTGACCTTTAGGCCAATTCATAGTCTATCCCTGGTGAACTCCTTGTCTATTATGAGATCACATCGATCAGTAACTTCACATTCTTGAAATCTTCCTTATCTGCCTCCTTTTAGCAGATTGAAAAAACTAACTAATCAATGTCAATAGGAGTGAAGAACAAGAAAAAAGATTGAGAAACCACATGACATCAAATTCAGTCTAAGATGTACCGACAAATACAATTACTACAATAGTACAACTTATGTAGCTTATATCCAATTATTGAAGAAGTAGCTAGCTAGAAACACTCAAAGTTTTAAGAACTTATATTGTTTTATTTAAAGAAAAACTTGAGTGTTCATTTATTGGAGAGAACTAACCTTAAACAAATCATTGTACCTTGATCCGTTAGTGATCATTGTGGGGTTAGCTTGGAGAGACTAATCAAAGACTACTTGGAAAAGAACAGAGTCAACTACTAGTTAGTGAGTTAGCTTGAGAAGGCTAAGCTAAGACTATTGTTCTTTCTAGGTTGAGAAAGAGAATTAGTGAACAAAGGGTTGTTAAAACTGGATGTAGGTAGAATTGGCCGAACCAATATAAAAACTCATTGTGCAATATCTCTCTACTCCTTTTATCTTTTTTACATTATGCTTTTGAGACTTATACATTTATGAAAATCTATCTTAAAAAATGGTTTTCAAGTTTTCAACTCAGCAAAAAGTTACTTTCTAAACGTTACTTACAAATATTTTTGCTTCACTTCAAGTTTACACTTGATAGACATTGTTTAAAGTTTTTAGAAATAGAAAGAAGTTAAAGCACGATTTAACCCCTCTTCTTATGCAACTTTCAACCTACAATTGGTATAAAAGCTCAAGCCTCAAAAGGGCTAAACATTTTAATGAGTGTAGAGGTTAAAGTTCCTGAGGATAAATGGCACAGAACATTCACATTGCAGAAGGACACTCCATAAATAGACCACCATTCTTTGATGGTGGATATTGTGCTCACTGGAAAGCAGAATGGAACTATTCATTAAATACACAAGTTTTGACTTGTGAAAGATTATACAAGAAGGAGATTATGTTCCTATGGAAGAAGTTCTAGGAACTGAAGATGCACCCTTCACCTTTAGAGAAGTTCCCAGGAATAGGTGGACTGAGAAACACAAGGCAAAAATTTAGCTAAACTCCAAAGCAAAATACCTTCTCACCTATGCACTTAGCAAAGATAAATATGACAAAATCATTGCTTGTGACACAATAAAGAAAAGCTAGGACAGACTCCACATGTTGCATGAAGGGACTGATTAGGTTAAGGAGACCAAGATTAGCATGTTAGTCCATCAATACGAGATGTTTAAAATGACTAAACAAGAGAGTATTGATGACATGACCACCAGGTTCATGCACATTGTGAATTAGCTTAAAAGTTTGGGTAAAATATACTCAAACCCTTAGATGGTGAGGAAAATCTTGAGAGCCTTTCTGCAAAATGGCTTCTTAAGGTCAGCTATCACTGAAGCTAAAGATCTCCAAACCCTTAGCTTAGATGCCCTCATTAGGTCCCTAAAAACCCAGGAGGTAGAACTTTTTGAAATTCATGGTGAAACCATGAAGAAAAATAAATATGTTGCCCTGAAGACATCCCATAAGAAGGAGATGAAGAGTAAGACAATGAAAGTTGCTTAAATCAGAAGAAGAAGAAAACTGAGAGAAGAATCTGGTGAAGAAGATAGAGATGAGATCTCCATGCTAGTAAGGAAAATGTCCAGATCTTGGAAGAGCAGAACTAAGAAAAGAAAGGACATGAGCTTCAGAAAGGATGAAAGGAAAGGGAAGCTGGAAAACATGAGTTGTTATTTGCTGGAGAAAATGGACATTACAAGATTGATTGTCCTAAGCTCAAGGGTCCATAGAAGAGATAGCCTTCAAAGAAAAATAGGATGCTAGCCACCTGGAATGACTAAGAAGAAGAGAAGGAAGGATCAGAAAGCCAGGCGAGCTTGAAGATGTGGCTAACCTATGCTTCATGGCTAACTACACTTCAAAAGGTGAAATAGAGGTAAACAAGCTCTCTGAATCTGATATCTCTTATGATGATCTGCTAGCTTTATATGGTGAGTTTCTTGAAAACTCTCAAACCATAACTTCTCACTATCTTAATCTCAAAAAGAATCATCAGAAAATAGCTTTAGAGTTTGAGAAAGTCAAAACAAATTTTGAGAACCTAAGAATTGAGAAAGAGGAAATAAAAGGAGAAAATAAGTTTTTAAATATAAAACTCAAGTCCTTGGAAAATGAAGTTTCTAACAAAGATCAAAAAGCTCAGAAAGTCATTTTGAACTAGAGAAAACTTTGAAGCTTCTCAAGTTTGATTTAGAGAAAATGGTTAATGGTTCCAAGAATCTTGATATGATGCTTGGAGAATAGAGACTTTATTTTAGAAAATAGGATTGAGATATGAGAGTGAAATGGATGAGAAAGGTAAAATCGTTAAAGAAAATCAAGAATTAAAAATCATGTAATTTCTGTCATAAGAAGGAGCACCCACCTGGCAAATGCTTTATGAGAAGAAAGCAGGAAAACAGATTGGGAAACCTCCCCCAAAGACAACTAACCCAAGAGGACCCAAGAAAATATGGATATCTAAATTAAAAATTGTGTTTGTTGTAGGTGTGTTTGAGAACACATGTTGAGAAACAAAGTGGTACATTGACCTCCAGGCACATGTCAGGAAGTAGAAGATGGTTCAAAAACATGAAGCCAAAGAACTAAGGTTTTGTAAAAATTGCTGATAGAGGTAAAGCCAAAGTCACAAGCATTGGAAATATTGGTAAGGATGATTCTCACCAAATCTTTAATGTTTTATTAGTTGATGGTTTGGCTCACAATTTGTTGAGCATCAACCAATTTTGTGATCAGAGCTTTAATGTTTGGTTTAATGCCAATGCATTCCATGTAATAAATCCTACTTCTAGAGAAGTCATTTCATCTTGCAAGAGACATGGTAACACTTATGTGTTATTCTTGGATGATCTTCTAGATCAAGATGTAAAATGTCTTGCATCCTTCATGGATGATAAGTGGCTGTAGCAAAAGAAGTTTGGATATGCTCATATGAAACTGATTTCTGAGTTATCTCAAAAAGAGCTTGTTAAAGGCCTACCAAAGATTAGTTATGACAATTGACTCCACTTGTGATTTCTGAGAAAATCAAGTAAACCAAAGCTTTTTTCCACAATAAGAATATAGTGTCAACTACGAAGCCACTAGAGCTTTTGCACATGGATCTTTTTGGACCAACCAACACTGCAAGTCTTCCTGGGAAAAGATGTTGCCTTGCCATAGTAAATGAGTATTCTAGATTTACATGGATTATTTTCTTAGCTTCTAAGGATGAGGTGGTTGACAAATTCAAAGCTTTTGCAAAATGAGTTTGTAATAAAAGATTCTCAAATTACCTCTATTAAATCAAATCATGGAAAAGAATTTGAAAATCATATTTTTGAAGTGTTTTGTGAAAACCATGGCATTTCCTATGAGTTCTATGCTCCTAGAACTCCCTAACAAAATAAGGTTGCTGAAAGGAAAATAGAAGCTTGCGGGAAATGGCTAGAACAATGCTTTTAGAAAGTGGTTTATCAAAAGGGTTTTGGGCAGAGGTTGTCAACACCTCATGCTATATTCAAAACAAAATCTTTCTTAGGCCAATCCTCAAGAAAAATGCCTTATGAGCTATGGAAAGGAAGAAAACCCAACATTTCATATTTCCATGTCTTTGGATCTAACTATTTCATTCTTAACACTAAGGACAAGCTCGCAAAGTTTGATCCTAAGTTTGATAATGGAATTTTCTTAGGATATTCTTTAGTTTCTAAAGCTTATAGGGTGTACAATAAAAGGACACTTTGTGTTGAGGAGACTATCCATATCAAATTCAAAGAATTCAAGAGAGACTTTGCTAATGATCTAGTGGACTTAGAAGAAAATCTTAGAAGCTGAATCTCAAGGAACCATTAAAAATCAAGCTAGAGTAGTCAACTCAAAACTCCAAAGCCTTTAAAAAGTGACATTTCTCAACATGAAGATGAACAATCTGAAGATGATAGAGAATTGCAGAATAACATAGGTATAGAAACTATAGAGGAGTTTTTGATTTAAGAGCACTTTAGAATCAAGTTCTAGGGGACATATTTAAGGGTGTAAGGAAAGATCGTCCCTAGAAATGAAACCAACTATGGTTTCATTTCCACCATTGAGCTTGAATGGACTGAAGATGCTTTAAATTATCAAAGTTGGGTGGAAGCTATGCAAAAGGAACCAGATCAGTTTGAGAAAAGCAAAGTTTGGACACTTGTAGAGAAGCCTAAGGGAAAAACCATCATTGGAACAAAGTGGGTGTTCAAAAACAAGTTGGACAAAACTGGAAAAGTTATTAGAAACAAAGAAAGAATGGTTGCATAAGGTTATAATCAATGAAATGGAATTGATTATAATGAAACCTTTATACCAGTAGCAAGGCTTGAAGCCATTAGAATGCTACTTGCTTTTGTAGCCTTCAAGGGATTTATTCTATACCAAATAGATGTAAAGTATGTATTCTAAAATAGATTTCTCTCTGAAGAAGTCTATGTGAAGTAGTCTCCAAGTTTTGACGATGAATACCTTTCTAACCATGTCTTTAAGTTAACAAAGGCACTCTATGGTCTGAAACAAGCTCCTAGAGCTTGGTATGAAAATCTAAGTGCCTTTTTACTTAAGAATGAGTTTAAGAAAGGTAACGATGACACAACCTTGTTTACTTTACAACAAAATAATCACTTTTTTATAATCCAAATATATGTTGATGACATTATATTTGGTGCTCCTGACCATTCTTTATGTGAAAAGTTTTCTGAACTAATACAAAGTGAATTTGAGTTGAGCATGATGTATAAACTGAAATTCTTTCTTGGTTTACAAATAAAACAACAAAAAGAGGGAACTTGATCCATTAAGAAAAATACACAAAAAAGCTTTTGAAAAGATTTAACATGAATCAAGCTAAACCTATGAGTACCCCATGCATCCATCTCAAGTCATTGATGCAATGGGAATGGAGAAAAAGTATCAAAAAGTAATTATAGAGGAATGATTGACTTACTTTTGTATCTCACAGCAAGTAGGCTAGACATTCAATTAAGTGTGGGTATTTGCGATAGATTTTAATCTAACCTAAAATAATCACACTTAAATGCTGTTAAAAGGATTCTAAAATATTTAGCTTGTACTACTAATCTTGGCTTATGGTATGAAAAAGGTACCTTCTGCAAGATTATAGGAATGCTAACATCGTTTGAGATAAAGTGGACAGAAAAAGCACTAATGGATGTTGTTATTTCTTTGTATAATGCCTCATCACATGGTCATGCAAGAATTAGAATACAATAGCTCTCTCAACAATTGAAGTTGAATATGTTGCTGCTGCAAATTGCTAACTAGAATGCGTGGATCAGAAACTAGCTGGAAGATTATCACTTGAGGTATTCAAAAATCCTTATCTTATGTGATAATAAAAGTGCTATTAATCTTGGAAAGATCCTATTCAGCACTCTCATTCTAAACATATTGATATAAAACATCACTTTATTAGATATCACATTTAGAAAGATGATGTTAAGCTAAAGTTTGTGAATACTAAAGATCAAGCATCTTATATATTTACCAAACTATTAGCTTAAGACCATTTTTGTTATTTGAAAAGCTTTTAAACCTTAAAAGTTTTTTAAAAATTGCATCACATGCATACATGACATTTTTTGAAGTCCCCTAATGTGGATCAGATGTAACGCTTGAGATGAGGCAAGGAGTGATCATTAGTAAGAGAGGCACGGACAAGGAGTGGCTCCTACCTCCAAGCGGAAGAGAATATGAATGAACCGATTACACACCCGAATGATAGAGATCTCTATAGGTATGGGACTATACGGTTAAGGAAGCTTAAATGAATTGATTGGTACTACCTATGCCACAAAGATGCATCTTTCTTCGATAGCTCATCATGAAAGAACTCCACAGGTAAGCGTTCTTGACTTGGGGTAATTTTGGGATGGGTGACCTCCTGGAAGTTTTCCAGGAAGCGTGTGAGTTAGGACAAAGCACACTAAAAAGACTTGTGTTGGTTTGTGGGGACAAGTCATCAATCCATAAAGTAGGGAGATGTTACAAATGGTATCAGATGCACCTCTCCAGGTCGGTATGGTTCGGGGACAAACCAAGCAGAAGCTGGTGGGCATGTAAGGACGAGGCAGGGGAGTGATCGCCGTACTAGAAGGCACAGGTAAGGAGCAACTCCTGCCTCCAAGCGGAGGGGTACATGAATGAATCGATTACACATCCGAATGAGAGGATCCTAAGTCTGTATAGGTATGGGACTATCAGCTAAGAAGGGCTTATATGAATTGATTGGTACTACATATGCCGCAAAGATGTATCTTTCTTCGGTAGCCCATCACGAAAGAACTCCATAGTTAAACATGCTTGACTTGGGATAATTTTGGATGGGATGAGAATTTAGAAACTATACCTCAAGTTCAATACCACATTTGGTTTCTGAAGATTATTAATGGCAGGATAATTCCCACCTTTTGGAGTTTCTCTCTCACATCGTGTCAGTTTCCAGAACTTTTGTCACGTCACATTAATAACTCCTTATACTTCACATGCTACATAAAACCTTTCATCTTCAAATTCAAATAATTTTCCCTCAACCTTTAACCGTTTTATATTCTCTGAAACTCGCATTCAGTAACTAATCCTCATCTCAAACCCTCAATCTCATTCTTTTAATCTTCTCAAACCACAACCTCAAATGGTAGAAGGCAAGCAACTCAACTGGAGTGTGGCTAAAAAGGGTCCATTCCATATGTATGATGATCCAGAAATCAGGATCACTACATTAACAACTTTTCTCTCAAAAAAATTACTTTTGGGAAAACATTAAGGAAGGAACTTTTCAAGGAAATCTCCATTGTCAAGGAAGTCTTTTCTTTCCAAGAATAGGAAGACTTCTTGAGATAAATGACAAAGTCTTCCCTGGAATAGTGACCATTCTGCAACTGAAAAGAACCCTAAATGCTTCTCTAAAAACCCTCATAAGAGATTTCTCTTTGGAGATTGGCCCACAGGACTCTCTAATGTAGTTAAAGCACTATACGAAGGATCATTTGCACTTCTTCAAACAATTAGACTTACTCATTAGGAATAAATGAAGGAGACATGTCCAGGTATCTTACTCACTCTATCATTCATAAGCCCCATGAAATGCGTAAGGGCAAGGAAGGTATTCATAGAAGCTCAATTCTTAATCCTACAATTGGGAAGCACATATATGCTTATGGATATAGACTGTATGCTGATATATTGCCTCATAGCAAAGAAGAAGATGAACCTACCCAGGCTGATTATGGACTACATGCTTGGTGCAATCACCAAGGACAAAAGAAGGACTATTGGTATGCCTTATGGAATGTTGACTAGGTTATTTCAATATATGAACTATCCTCTTATTGAGGAATGGTTTGAATACATGGAAACAACTGAATTTACAATGGCTTGTTTTAAGACAATAAGGAGAAGGCTGACACTATAAAGATAAGTACCAATAGACAAAGCCTTGGGATCAGGGATGAGAAAGCAAAAAGTTAAGAAAAGCTACAAAAGAAAAAGTAAAAGAAAAATGGAAAAGCAAACTTATCCTCATAGAAAGTGACTCAAAAGATTCTAGAGAGAGAGTCACCTGAGATTCCTTTGAACAATTACTGAAAGAAAAACCAAGTTGATACAGGAAATGATGCAAAGGAACTTCTAAAGCATTCCAAGACTTCATAAAGTAAAGCAAATTCTTAGTAAAATAAAGTAGAATCTTCAAAAACTGAAGAACTTAAAAGAAGGCCAGACAAGCTTCCCATTATAATGTAGGACATTGAGTACAAGTATAGAAAATTACCAAAGGATGTTCCTAGGACCTCGCTAATTCTGATAGATATGATGCAACATGAGGAAGCTGGAATTCCTATTGAGAAGAAGGCTTACATCTCTAAAGAAGAAGAGGAAAAAAAGAAGATAGAGCCCATAGTGGAAGAGCTAGAGGAGGAAGTTACTGAGCCTTCAAGAGTTATCATCTTGAAGCATATACCTTATCTTTCTCCATCTATTAGAATAACTCTAGTGGAGTAAAGTGATAAAGCTTCAGAGACCAGCTCCCCTCACACTATTGATGCTCCCACTACTTTTGATGATGCTGTCTTGCTCCTACTACCACTGTTTCCGCTCCACTCATTTTACTTGCTGATGTTCCACTAACCACTCTACTTGATACCTGCTACCACTAAGAAGAAAATGATTCATGTAAGTTTGGGACACTGTTCCACTAGACATTCTCAAGTTTACTCCCAAGGCTGCCCTAACAACAACTACAATACACCTTCCTAGCCAACCTCAACTAGTGCCACAACCAAGTCTCTTAGAGGTCTAGCTCTTACTACAAAATCAACGAGATATGGTTGCTAGATTGGACAAGGTTGAAGCTTCTAACAAAAACATTGGAGCTCAAATGAAAAGACATAAGGAGTTGCTCCTACTCTTCTTCGTGAGTTTAGAAGAAAGGCCAATGACGGTGTGACCTTGATAAGGGAATTTATGTCACTTATCTTGATTTTAATTCTTAGCTTTTTGCATAAATTTAACTGTGTTATTGATATGAATAATTAGGATTTTGACTTGTTCCTCATTGTGTAATTTTGATAGAATAATTATTGCACTTGATTTTGGGATAATTATTGAATTATAGCTTGTTGTGTTTAACTTGTCTCTTTGAGTATAGTTTGTTGTATAAGAGCTTTGGATCAAGTGCAAAGTGTCAAGAACAAGGCTAGGAGCTCTTGCAAAGGAACTTGGAGCTGAAAAGGGGCAAAAGGGTGGAAGCTCATCCTCAAGTGAACACTTGGTAGAGTCACATCAAGAATTCTCAAGCACCATTCTCTAGAGAGGTGCAAGGCTCATTTTAGTGTTGCAAGCTCTAGTGTGACAATGGAATTGCAGATAATTAATATGATTTTGAACCTTACTTTGGGCTATATTAGAGAGCGGATTCAAGGGGTTCACACATACTTTTACCTTAGTTTTTGACTCAATTTTAGATCTGGAGTTTAACGCAATTTCTCTCTCTACTCTCTTCTTCTCCTTCTTTATTCTTCTATATCTAGGGATTCCATTAGTGAATTGGGTTTATTCTTGGGGATTTTAACAAGGATCCTTACTATTATTTCCAGGTACTCTTTTTAATTCATTGTTGTAATCTGAGAAATAGAGGAGTAGATTTTCTAACTAGTGTAAGGCTTTCAATGGATTAGGATGATGTTTAAGACCCTCTATTCATATTGAATGCATTAGTTTTCTCAATGTTATGCAGTTTCTATTCTTATAATTATTATTGAGATTCTTACAATTTTTATTAGAATAACTAAATTGATGATCGTCATTTAGGGAAACCCTTTGGGCATAAATTAATGGATCCATTGATTTATGTTTGAGAGAACATTAAATTTAACTTTTTGATTGTTGGTTAGGCTATAACAATTGGTACATTAAATCCATGTGATTTCTAAATAAATTGAGATTTCATTTATTAGTTTTGCTGCATTGGTCAAATCCTAGATGCTAATTGATCACTAGTAGAATTGCCAGTAATTTATTACTAAAAGCCACTAATGAGTTCAATATTTAGTCAATGATAATTAGTTCCAATCTTAGGAATACCTTGCACTAGTGTGTTTAATTTTGAATTTATTCTCTTTCAATTTTAATTCTCTTAATTTCAATTATTAAACCCCAAATCTTCCAACTAAGTGATTAAGCCTCCTTGAGAGACGAACTAGGTGTAGGTTGAAAAGTACATGAGAAAAGGGATTAAATCATGCTTTAACTTTTCTTTCCCTTTTAGTTTCTAAAAAACTTAAACAAATACTATCAAGTTTGAACTTGAAGTGCAGCAAAAATAATGTTAGTATTTGTCAAAAAGTAGCATTCTGAATTAAAGTAGAGATATGAAACACAAGTTTAAATAAGTTTTTTAGAAGGGCAAATATAATAAGCACAAAACAAAATATAAAGGAGCTTGAGGAAGAAGAAGATCCTACAAGATTTTTTATCCTGGTTTGGCCAACCTACTTACATTCAATTCTCAACAGCTGTTGAATTACACTAATCAACCTTTTCTGAGCCCTGAGAAAGTTAGATAGTCTTTCTATAGCTTTCTCAAGCTATCTCACGTGATCAGTAGCTCACTTTAATATCACTCCCAAGTAGTCTTTAACTAGCCTCTTCAAGCTACCTCACAACGATCACTACTAGATCAGGGTACAAAGTAAATGTTTTTCGGTAGCCCATCACTAAGGAACTCCATGGTTAAGCATGTTTGACTTGGAGAAATTTTAAGATGGATGACCTCCTGGGAAGTTTTATAGGAAGCGTGTAAGTGAGGAAAAACACACTAAAAAGACCCATGTTGGTTTGTGGGGACAAGTCGTCAATCCATAAAGTAAGGGATGTTACGTAAAATCCTTTCAATATATCATAGAAGGTGATTTTCAAGAAGTTCTTTTCTTAAGGCATGATATGGAGGTTCAAAATATTTTAGCCTTAAGTGACTTAAATTAAATCAGAACTGTTTGGTTGCAAAGGAACCTTCTAAACTTACTCAGAATTGTGTCTAGATGTATCAGAGTGATATTGAAACAAATTTCATCATTTAAGTCCTTTTTATACAACCAGCTTGATTTTTAGTCAAAGAAAAAACTTTCTGAAGATTCATGTGCTTGAATAACTAATAAGTAATACTTGTGATATTTTATCTTGATTGATTTCCTTATTCAGCACTTCTTTATGCAAACTTATTTTCGAAAGCTGATGCTCATGTTTATATAAGGGAGGTATCAGTGCATTTTGAGCAAACAAAGCAGAGATAATATTTTTCAAATAAGTTTGCACACTAATATATATATATATATATATATATATATATATATATATATATATGACATGTAACAAAGCATCAATATATTATTTATAAAAACATAGTAAAATAAACCAATGTAACAGAAACATAACGGATTACCCAAGTAAATTAAAAACCACAAGAAAATAGAAACTGTTCTTTTTTTAAAAAATGCAGATGCAAAAAGATCTCTGAATTTGCTCCCTCTCAGTGCATACTCCCCGTTTTTCTCAGCACAAGATTTTCTTTCTATCTATTTCTTCTCCCTTTCGTCATGAACAAAAAGGAGGTGTGCTGGAATTCGGAACACCATCATCAACCTTGGCGCCTGACTTCATGAAGAAGTTCTAGCAAAAGTGCTTCATGTCATCTTGATAAGGCTTCTATCTGATCTAGCCAGTTGTTGATTAGGCATTGTTCTCGTAGCAGCACTTGTAGTTTTGTAAAGCTTGGTTATGCCCCTGGTGCAAGTTGGCTTGAAGAGGGCTTAACACCTAGCTGGAGATGGTTCAGGAACAACTGGATCAAAGAGAGGAGCCTTTACTTGAGGTAAGCTCTTCTTAGAGTTGTCATCGCTGACTCATTCTTTGAGGATATCTTCTCCTTATAAGCAGGATTTGAATCAGAAGATGCTAAGCTTGTCTCATTCTTAAATCTGAGGCCATGCATGATCTAGGGTGAACCCCTATATTTGATAATTATCTAGGCCTTTTACTCTCATCGGAACTATCTTCAAGAAGTATGATTCTTCTCTTCTTTCCTCTTCGCCCATTCTCCGCTGCCTTTTCAAGAGCTACATCTCTTATTCTCAAACTCTCTCTCCTGACACAGATGAAGCAACACTGGTTGGTCTTCATATGGTCTTGAAAGAACTTATAGAGTACTCAGTTCTTTCCATATACTCGTACCATTCATTTTCCAATAGGTATTGCAAGGACTTAAAGATCTTAGTCAACAGAATCCTATAAGGAACAACAAGTTCTCTTTTTCCTTGGAGAGATGGCAATTAACATGTAGTCAAAGATTAGTCTAGGCAAGTTTACCTTTCTTTTTGCCAACGGAGAACAATAGTGATGCGAGCTTACGACTCACAAACAAATTAAAATTTATAAAGTGCTAAGTTGCACCAAAAATATAGTAAAAGGCACAACCTAGGTCGTCTTTTAATGAGGCTTAATACTTAGTTGGGAAGATTTGAGGGTTTTGAAAATTAAAGCAAATAATTTAAATTGAAAGATAATAGCAATAATAGAGAAGGCACTAGTACAAGGTATTCCTAGGATTGGACTAGTTATCATTGACCAAATATTGAACCCATTGGTGGCCATTAGTAATAACTTACTGGCAATTATACTATTGATCGATCAACCTCTAGAATTTGACCAATATATGCATATCATCATGTAATCATAAATAAATCATGGACAATCATTCATTCATCCTCGTCATTTCATAACTCATCACTATGCATTCATATAGACAATATCTCATATACATCCTTATATCAAATAGTAGGCTTTTCATGCTAAATCGCATGTCATATTTCATCATTTGAAGCCAATAAATCAAGTATTGTAGGGTTTTTAAAGGTTATGGAAGTCTTAGGGTGCGTTTGCTTTGCTAGTTTTCAGTTTAAGTTTCCAAATTTGTGAAGGAAAAATTGAAATCTTTTTTCTTACACATTATGGAGTATTTCTTTCCATTCTTACAAATTCTAACCAAATCTTTTTTTTTCTTAGTTATCTTTGTACTCTTAACATTCCATTAATATATTAATGCAATTCAAAATTTTATCCTTGGATATTTAGAGGTTCTTTATATATTTTCAAGCTCCCTCATGAGTGTTATATATATATTTTTCCTCTTGAATTTTTATAACAACTTAAATCTTTAAAACTCTTTCTCTTTACAAAACTTAAATCTTCTATTTATAGTTCTGACATATTTTACAAGAAAATTTGTAACTTTCTATATACTTGTTATCTAAGCATCCTAAAAGTAGTTCTAGATTTCTAACTCATCAAGCTTTCCATTAAGGGTAATTTCATTAACAACACATTTATGGTTATGTCATAGTGCCCTTACAAAGTTACCCCTTTCCATACATGGCATACATGGATGTGTTCCTCTGTGTGTTAGTTTTTCAATAGAGTTGAAATCAATTCATTTGCATTTTAATAGAGTGAGTTACACCTATTTTACTACTACAAGGTCATATTTAGAGTTTTAGTTTTTGGCTTAACTTTGAAAATTTATATTTTGAGCTAGAGAACTCCGTTTTGAGTGATTCTTTTTAGAGAGTGTTCTATAATATGTCTAGTTTATGGTAAAAATATTTTCATTTTGAAAACTTTATATTTTATGAATATTTCTTTTCAAAGTGCCTACTATTAGAAACAACAGAAATTCCAGCACCTATCATTTTCATGTCTTAAATCACCTTTATTAAATTAAGTTTCACATACCATCTTTTTAAGTTATATTTGAGTATGATGATATCATAAAAGCACTCAGAACAAAATGGAACATGTTCTGCTATCTAAAAATATACTTTACAAATAATCATTCAAGACTTTTGACGATAACTCAAACTTGAGGCATTCTATCCAGAGGTAAGATTAGAAGCCAACAATACTTGAACAATTAAAGATGAAGCTCCTACCTCTTATGTAGGGTCTAAAAGAGTCATTCTCTTCTTCCTTGAGCTTGAGCAAGAGTCCTTGGAGTGGATGACTTTCCTTGAATCTTGACTCTAGAACTTGAGTGCGTAAGAAAATATTTCTCACTAGAGTTAAATATTGCAACTCTTGTGAAGGATAGTGAAGGTTTTGGTTTAGGATTTAAGTATTTAGATGAGGTTTAGAGGGTCAAGAGAAGTCTTTAAAGAGAAGAACATAAGAAGAAATGATAGAGATAAAAATAAGAGAGAAAGAACACTTAGGGAGTTTCTAAGGCTTGAAGACTAGTAATAGTGTGTTATGAGCAATGAGTTTACACACTTCCCTCTCTTTTATAGGCCAAAAGGCCATGACTTAAGGGTGTAATGGAAGAGTTTTAGTGCTTCAATTTGTTATTCTTGGATGCTCTTGTGGGTGGAATAATAATTGTTTTAGATTACTAAGTCATAAGCACAATCATCATGTTGGAAGTAGTGGCTAATGTAGTGCCAATTTTAGTGGGAATCAAGAGCTCTTTATGACACAAATTTATTCATTAAATCAATTTTGTTTCCTATCATGATGATGCTAATTTTTGGCTTATACATACATGAAGGGATTGTAATATGGAATTTCATTGAGTCTTGCCTTGTTTCATGCACTTTGTCATGCATGGTATAATATGTATGTATGTTGTATTTTATTTTATCATAATTTATTCAATAAATGATATTATAAGGTATTTTAGTTTAACCAAATAATGACAAATCTATTATATTTTATTCTTATAATTGGAATCCCATGTTAACTATTTTAACATATATAATCATCAACTAACTCCATTATCTAGCATTAATCCAATGACATAGATTCATTCTTATTTAGTGACAAGTATAGAGATTGGTATAATGACATTGTTATAATTATTAAAGTAGTGGCATATGTAGTAATATCTTCATTTAAGACAATGGTATTTTTATAATTAGACAATGATAATGGTATTCTTCTAATTCTATAAAATAATGATATCTTTGTCATTTATTAATAAGACAAGAATAGTTTTGTAAACTTTTTTTTTCATATAGTAAATGTATTTTCATAATTTCCACTAAGTAATGACATTTTTGTAATTTTTTTATATTTTTCTCTAGACACACTTGATTATTCTAATATTATTTGTTATATTTCATTACATTTGTCCAATTTCTATTGATTTTCCTCTTTTCATCCTAATCATTAATTTAATTTAGTTATGAATTTGGGGATGTTACACTATAAGAGTAAGTTTTGATATACTTCATTGAATAACATTTTGTAAACATTGAAATTTATCAATCAAATCATTAAATTATAAGTTTCCACCATATAGATCAAATATATAACCTTTCATAAAATTCTAAAACAATTTGATATTTCATTATCCCTTTTTCTTTGGATCTAAGTTATAGTTTTGAAAATATATGAAAATGTTGAGTGTTATATTATATGTCTATCAATGGTCATTTGTTTTAATTTGATATGTTTTGTTATCAAGATAATATCATATGATTCAATTGTTGGATTGATAAAGTTTATTGTTTATAAGAAGATAATCAATGAAGTAAGTATAGAAAACTTACTATCAAAATAAACAACTATATATATATATATATATATATATATATATATATATATATATATATATATATATATAATTTGAAAAATAATTTGATAATTTATCATTTCATTTTATTTTGATAAATAATATATTTTTGAAAATCTAAGTAAATATCAATTATTAGATTACATGTTTATTGCTATTCAACTTTTCTAAAATTTGGCATGCTTGATTTTTAATATAATAACACATAAATCAAACGGATTGATTAAATACAATGTAGATGAAGAGTTCTTAAATAAAGTAAGGTTTGGTTTGGTATTGATGTAGCTTTGAAAAAGCCTAAACCCTTTGAGCTCTTACAAAATTATTCTAAAAAAGTTATAGTAACACTATTTGGCAAAATAATATAAAATTTATTCTTAATAAACAGAAACTTTTGAAGTAGTATTTGGTAAATATATTATAAAATTGCTCTCATAATATAAAATAGCTATAATGGATATATACAATTGCAAAAAGAATAAAAAATTAAAAATCTTAATTAATGAAAGGATAAAGTTGAATTTTTATTAAAATTCAATAATTATATTAGTATTATGAATTTTTGAGAGTAGAAGCCAGCTTTGAAATGCATCATGAGATGCTATCAAAAGCATAGTAACTTTTCAGTTTATCAAATAGAAAAAAAATGGCTTTTGTTTTCCATAAGCTAGAGTACTCAATCAAATAGTATTACCAAACCCACCCCATATGTACAAGACTTATTTCGAAAGTAAATGGATCTCTACTATATATAGGTGCTTTTAACATGTGAGTTTTGAATTGAGAATTTTTTTGGGTTTTAATAACCAATGTCTTAGGGGTAATGGTTAAAAACACTTAAAATGATAAATTTTTAAACTTTCTAATGAGTCCAACATGTTAAAAAAAAATATATTCCTAAGATAAATATTTTCCCTTTTACTACTTTAACCAATGTTCTTTGAGCGTTAGATAAACTTTTTTTTTTTCTTTTTATGCGCTCAAACTATAAATTAGCGTTACCTAACATCTACATCGTTTTATCAAGTGAAATTAATGCCATTATTATTTATAGAATACTAATCCTTGTACTACCAGCACCTTAAAAAACCTGGTATTATTATTAAGTCACATTATCACAATAACTTTTACCATTGAAATTTCAAAATTTTCTAAACGGTGATATTTCGTCAAAATACTAGAGTGGAATGTAAAAATGATAAATCATTTTCAAATTGCATGAAATTTCATATATTTGAATTAAAAGCTTACGTATTAATTTTTTTTTTTTATAAACACGTATTGACTATTGAGAATTATTAATCTCAATATCTTTATGGGTTTGATTTGATATAAAATGCACTCCTCTCTTTCTTTTCTTTTTCTTTTGTTGGATCTCTCCTTTCTTTCTTTAATCAATTTATACTCTTAGATAATTCTATAATTTTATTTTATTCACATTAATTACTTCTTTAAATTTGATAATAACTTTTGATACACCTATTTCATTGAATAAATTTTTATAAACATTAAATTTTATCAATCAAACTGTTAAATTATAAGTTTCCACAATATAGATCAAATGTATAGACTTTTATAAAATTACAAAACAATTTGATAGTTTATTATCCTTTTTATTTGGATTTATAATACAGTTTTAAAAATATATATAAATATTAAGTGTTAAATTATATTTCTATCAATAGTCAATTTTTTAAAAATTTGATATGTTTGATCATCAAGATAATATCACACAGTTCAATTCTTGGATTAATAGAGTTTATTGTTTATAAAAAGATATTAATGAAGTAAATATAAAAGACTTACTATTGGAATAAATAGATCTCTCATATATATATATATATATATATTATGTGGATTAATATTAGCATAATTAATTCATAAATTAATACCATTTTATTTTCTTACACGTACTTTTAGCACGTGAGTTTTGAATTGAAATTTTTTTTTAATGTGCTTAAACAATAAATTAGCATTGCCTAACATCTACATCGTTTTACTAAATAATGCCATTATTATTTCTAGAATACTAATCCTTGTACTACCAGCACCTAAAAAATCCTGGTATTATTATTAAGTGACATTATCACAATAACTTTTACCATTGCAATTTAAATTTTTTTAAACGCTGATATTTCGTCAAAATACCATAGTGGAATGTAGAAATAATAAATCATTGTCAAATTGTATAAACTTTCATATATTTGAATTAAAAGCTCACGTACTATTTTTTTTTTTTATAAACATGAATTGACTATTGAGAATTATTAATCTCAATATCTTTATGGGTTTGTTTTTGATATAAAATGCACTCCTCTGTTTCTTTTCTTTTCTTTTCTTTTTTTTGTTGGATCACTCCTTTCTTTCTTTAATCAATTTATACTCTTAGATAATTCTATAATTTTATTTTATTCACATTAATTACTTCTTTAAATTTGATAATAACTTTTGATATACCTATTTTATTGAATAACTTTTTATAAACATTAAATTTTATCAATCAAACTGTTAAATTGTAAACTTTCACTATATAGATCAAATGTATAAACTTTTATAAAATTACAAAACAATTTGATAGTTTATTATCCTTTTTATTTGGATTTATAATACAATTTTGAAAATATATGTAAATATTAAGTGTAAAATTATGTTTATATCAATGGTCAATTTTTTTAAAATTTGATATATTTGATCATCAAGATAATATCATACAATTCAATTGTTGGATTGATAAAGTTTATTGTTTATAAAAAGATATTAATGAAGTAAATATAAAAGACTTACTATAGAAATAAATAGATCCCTCATACACACACATATATATTATGTGGATTAATATTAGCGTAATTAATTCATAAATTAATACCATTTTATTTGCTTACATAGGTACTTTTAGCACATGAGTTTAGAATTGAGATTTTTTTTTTAATGTGCTTAAACTATAAATTAGCATAACCTAACATCTACATCGTTTTATTAAGCGAAATTAATGCCATTATTATTTCTAGAATACTAAACCTTGTACTATCAGCACCTAAAAAGACCTGGTACTATCATTATTAAGTGATATTATCACAATAGTAATTTTTACTATTGCTGTTTCAAAATTTAGAAGGTGATGTTTCGTCAAAATACTAGAGTGGGACTAGAAATAAGGCAAGTTCTATAGTGCTTCTTACTGAATATGGTATGCCATACACTTGATAATAATCTTAATGGTAAAGATTCAATAATGTATCATTACTCCAATTACTTATAATCCACACTAATAATTCTCCATACTTCAGATCAACTACCCACCGCCAGCACCACCATACTCTCTTCCTCACATTTTTTTCAATTCAATTTTCCTTTACTGCACATTTTTTTATTTCATTCAATCTTTCATTCTCACTTTCTCAGCTACACAATCACTCTACCCACCGCCCCGTTGATGCCACCCATCCTCTTTGCTCTAGCCATGCCACTGCCCCCCTCCGGCACAACCAATGTCCCAGTCATCACCACTACACATACGCCGACAAGGCCAGAAGGCCGTCAACCACCTCGTTGGCAAGGTCCTTGACGATCCCAACGTTGAGCGCATCCTCTAAGGGATGATCGTCAGATCCATCCCCAGACCTAGACAATAGCAATCCCAGGCGAATGTTGTCCACGGTATGAAAAATGGCCGCACCATGAATGCATTATTCCCTTGATTTTGCTATCCACGGCGAAATGTGGTGCTAAAGAAGATTGGGAAAGACGGAGCATTCAACAAAACTGTGCGCTAATGGGATTAATACAATCCAAGACTTTCTCAAGTTATCCGTTGTTGATCCTCATAGGTTCAAAAAGGTATAAAATAAATAGAAAGAAAAACATAATTTTAACAAAATTTATAATGGAGTTTTAATTGTCAAATGATTATGTGATTTACATGGATCAATAAATTATTTGAAGTGAGGAGAGATAGTGAGATGAAGAATTATTATTGTGAAGCACAAGTAATTAGAGCACTGATACATCATTGAATCTATTCCATTAGGATCACCAAGAATTTGGTACACCATATTCATTAGGGAGTATATTAGAATTTGTCTAGAAATAATAAACCATTTTTAAATCATATGAAATTTTATAGATTTGGATTAAAAGTTCGCCAATTGAGATTTTTTTTGTGATAAACACGTACTGAGAATTAAATCTCCACATATTCAGGGGTCTATTTTTTACATAAAAGATACTCCTCTCTTTCTTTAATCAATTTATACTCGGGTAATTTTATAATTTTATTTTACTCACATAAATTATTATTTTGAATTTGATCCATCACAATTCACTGCAATTACACTATATACAATTTGAAACATTTGCCCCTAAAGATGTGAAGAAAAATTAAGGATTGTTTTTTCGACTTGAAAAACAAAAATTCAGGATGTTATTTTATAGTTTAGCTGTTATCATTATGCTTAATTAATTAAGAAAGAGTGTGGCAAAAGAGGGCAAGAATCTTCAACGACAGAAAAAAAAAAAGACGGCAAGACTCACATGGGACGGTATGGTAGACACCAAACACTGAACATGGTCGAACTAAAATTCACTTTTGGATGGGGCACGGCAATATTTTGTGGGCAATCTATGGCCCATTTCCTCCAAAAATTTAAAAAATGGCCCAAAATTATACAACTGATGTAAATATTTTCGTGTGTCACTAACGTGAAAATGCAGAGAAAACCTTGACGTTATAACAAGGCAATCAAGATTTTACGCAAACGATATTATTTTGGAAGTTCAGTTGATTGTTTGAACTATTCATAAAAACATTCCCTTGTTTATTAATCCATTTTAAGTATTTTCTAGTTGCTAAATAAAATCGTGTTTTGAATTTTAACTGAAAAATCAGCAGCACTGAATATAGATTAAAATTAATAACCCAAGTGAAAACTCTTATCTGATATTAAAGTGACAAAAGATTTAATTTTTAAGACAATAAAGTTTTGCATTGCATTAACTTTAGCTTTCTCTTCTTTCTCACATTTTTTTTTAATGGATTTCTCACATCATCACCTCATTTGTAACCAAAAAAATAATAATAATAATTAACAATAATTAAGAGGCTGAGGATGGGTTAAGTCATTGTGAATATAATGGAGCTAATTGGAAGTAGAATAGAATCAGTAAGGAACAAGCACACCTTGGTTAACACAGATCCAGGAAGAAAATTAAGGCTTTGTTTGGTATTGTTATGGCTTTAAAAAGCTGTTGAGCTAATTGGCTCTCAAAAAGCTAAAAAGCTATGGTAGCATTTTTGGTAAAATAGTCAAAAGTTGCTCTCAATAAGTAGAAGTTATTGAAGTAGTATTTGATAAATATATTAAAGTTGCTCTCAAAATATAAAATTGGCTGTAATAGGCATAAATACTTGTGGAAAGAATAAAAACTAAAAGCCTTAATTAATGAATGGATAAATTTTTATTTTTATTAAAATTCAAGATTTATATTAGTCTTTTGAATTTTTTTAAATTTTAGAGAGCAAAAGTCAACTTTGAAAAGCACCTATGAGGTGCTCTCAAAAACACAATTGGCTTTTAAAAGCCATGAGCAAAAGTTTCCAACTTTTTAGTTTACCAAATAGAAAAAATTGACATAATAAACAGGAGCACACAATCGAAAAGCATTATCAAACCCACCCTTAAACCCATGCTCATACTTTGTTGCATGATAGGGAAAGGTGAGTTTATGACAATATGGTGACTAAATCTTATTCATTAAATATCAATTGGAATGGTTATAAAATAACTCAATAAAAAAAATTAAATTTCAATTCAAATTATCATTTTCTTATTTTACCCTTCTAATCATCATCTCACTCTATTCTCCTCTTCATTTCTCCACATTTGCCTCTCCTCTATGCCACCACTCCCCAACCGCTCCTCCCACCTGTGTAAGCATTCTGGTAGATCCAGTTGGCCATGCGACGAAGATTCGATGGCAAATCCCTAATCTAGAGTTTCCAGAAGCAAAGGAATAGTTACTATCCTCGACGGAGACGGTGTGTTTTCCTTCTCTACAGTTGCTAACTTTTGCCCTATTTCTCTTGGCTTCTTTCAGATATGGAAAAGGCGTTGATGCTCTTCGACAAGGACCTGGAACGTGTTGCCGGCGAGGGGCTTGGGTGCTACACGGCAGAGGTTGGGATTGGGCGAGGGGCTAGGACGGAGAGGGACCAATTGTTGTTATACAGTAAGGATATCAATTACATACATGTAGTATTATTAATGGGTTTGCATTGCCAATGAAAGAGAAGCATAAACTGTCCTTATTTAAGCCCTCATACCACTTCACAAATCGAAATTGATTTCCTCATATCATCAGCCTATATTTAGAATTCTTTGTGTAGTATTGCACATAAGTTAAAATCTTAGGCATGAAATTATATTCTAAGACCAAAATTACAACCAAATTAAATTTAATGGTTCAAAATGTATTTTCACATAGATTTTCACTTTTTTTTCACAACCAATGGCTTCCCAATAAGGGAATGAGAGAGAGACATGAGAGAATAGGGTAGTTATAGGGAAGGCTAGTGCAAGAAAGTGAGGAGAAGATGGGCAAAGGCTGAAAAAAATAAAGTGAAGGACAAAATAGTAATTTTATTACCAGAAGTGACAAACTTTCAATCCCCACTAGGGTGGAAGGCAAGGCCAAGCTAGGCTTTACTGTTAACAAGTTAGGCTTGTATTCTAGGTTTTCGACCTAAGCATGGCCTTTGGCTTGTTATAGACTTTTATTGATTTGAGCTTGGCCTATCTAAAAATCTGACCTGGCCTGGAGCTTGCTATTAAAGGCTGTAATTTTAAAAATTTTAGACCGTCAAGTTCTTAATCAAGTACTAATAGAACCAAAAAAGAAAAAAAAAATTACCATTATTCTAAAACTATAAGATATTGGGAAAAAATAATTAAAGTAGGCATAAAATGAGACTTAGTATGCAAGATAAACAAGCTCAAATGAACAAGAAGAAGCAATACATTTATTCCTAAGAGAAACATATCTTATTAAATCTTGCTTCATATTCATTAACACGGAGACAATAAACTGAAATACTACCAATTTGGAAAGAGTCCAACATGGTGCTTAGCGATGGTCTTGTACATTGGCAATTTGGCTACATTGGTAGAAGTGGCAGGTTGGCACAATAACGGTGTAGAAAAAGTAAAGTCCAACACAGGAGTGTTATGGGAATGAGAGTATGAACAAGAGCTACTCTAATTTGAGAGAAAATGAGAAGAAACAGCTAGGATGAAACTAGAAAGAAAATGAAATGACACTAACGAGCCACAAAATCACTAAAGAGAAGAAGTTAGGGTTTTACTATTAAATTAGAATTGTATAATAAATAAAGATGTTAATGTGCACAAAATTAGCAACAAAGCAGGTGTTGGTTTAGTGGTGGCAGTGCTAGCTCCCCATGTGTAGTGGTGTGCCCAGAAGTCCCATATTTGATATTTTTGTTAAAGTAAGGTTAAATTGTGAGCTCAGGCCTGGCCTAATAGAATAAATAGGGTTTCTAATAAGCCTTACCTTGACATTATTTTTCAATAGGCCAGGCCTATTCCACCCTAAGTTCCCACTTAAGACTCGCCTTGTTTCATTGGACAACACCAAAATCACAAATGAGAAACCTAACTAAGCACTTAGGTATCTCCTAAACATAAATAGGTGTAGGCAAGGAAAAAAAAAAGGGTTTTGTGTTTTAAAAGCAAAAATGAAAAAAATTAATTGGTTGGTTATTCTTTTTAGATTGATTTTTAAAACAAAAGAACATGTTTTATGTTTTAAAAGCAAAAATTAGAAAGTAGCTGAAAGATGTTTTTGAAATTCTACTTTTAAAACAAGAAAGAATATGGTGGCATATTTATAATTAGTTAATTTTATTAATTGTTACCTAAAACTTTAAAAACACAAAAATAATAACAATTTAAAACAACCCCCAAGTATCCTATGAATTGTTTTACTCATAATATTTGACTTAGGCCATTTTTAATAACGAGACTTCATCAGATGCACTTCAAATTTTCAAATTGGTTCCACAGTCGCAAATATACCCTTCTAGATTTGTATTCGCCAGCTAATTATGTGCAACAGTACTGCAAGGAGCTAAGGTATCAATTCCCCATAAAAATATTATTTGAACAATTGAAAAATAGTTTCTATTATTGGAATGCTCATTTTATCATTATTAGATGTAATGATGATTTTTATTTATTTTCATATCCATCCATTATATTTAATAATAATAAAATAGGTGTTTCAATAGATATTTATTTTTAGTATTGAAATAACACTACTCATTACTCTAATAAGCACATTGTTGCTTTTGCGGTTGTCTTGTTAGTTGACCCACTCATTCATGTGTCAAATATTCCATTATTCTTATTAACAATGTATTCTCACACAAATACGTACAATTCGATGTTGTGGATATGTTTATTAAAATTTTTAGTAACAAAAATATTGATTAGAATAGATTAAATGAAGAATAAATAAGATAAGATAAAGAAGACTTACAGATGCATTTTTTAAAAGTATTTTGTTAAGATGTAACATTTGATCTATTATTGTAGTTTTTTTTTTTTTTTTTGCTTAGTTTATTGATTAAGAATTACCTAGATTTTAGATTCCTCTTGTCCAGTTGTGCCCAACAAGTGGCACACGGTTCCGGTTGATCGTGCATTTGAAATTTGGACATAATTGTCAGCTTGTGCTTGAGAGTGGTCCCATCTCTAACATTGATCAAGATTATTAATTAAGAATAAATTAATAATGGTAAGGCACTTGAGACTTCAGAGACCAAAAGACTTGAGAGAGCACATCATGTTAAGTCTTGATAGGTTGCATTTTTGCACCCATTCTACTTCGTAACTTCTGAACAATTTGCATTTGATTTGTATTTAATTGATGTTTTTAAACATTGAGTTTGCATTTGGTCCTCAACATGTGTTAGTAAATGACTCTGTAGTTTTTAATATAATTTTTAGTGAATTTTTACATTTGAAGTTCCCCAATGTTTTTAATTTCTTGTTTGAGTTTTTATTATAGCAGGGACTTCTAACTTGGTACATTGAAGCAAGAGTTGAAAATTCGGCAACACTGTTACGCCCAGGCGATGGAAGCACCGCCCAGGCGATGGAGAAGAGGCAAGTCTGGAAGTCTTCAGAGACCGCAGGGCAGTCTATATGACCGCCCAGGCGATGACCGCCCAGGCGGTCATTTGACCGCCAGGCGATGGTCAAAAAAGTGTTGTATTTCAGGAGACCGCCCAGGCGGTTAGTGGACCGCCAGGCGGTTAGAAGTGTTGGGCCGCGTGAACTTAAGCCCGAGACGCGTTTCTGAAGGGTTTTTCTTCTCTTTAGGTTTTGGTTGGGAGGAGGGAGGCTGACAGACACACTCTCTCTCTTAGACTAGACTCTCACACTCTCTCTCTCTCTCTCTCTCTCTCTCTAGATTAGGTTTTAGTATTATATTTCAGTGAATTTCAGCATCAATTTGGAATAAAAAAAAAAAGGGCTTTCATCTTTGATTGGGAGACTCTTCCATGGAGGAGTAATTCCCCTTGCCTTAGAGACAACTGAAGATTAGAATTGTTCTTGAGGTTTTCAATTCTAAATGTCAGTTCATGGTTTTTTTTTCACCCCTATTGCTTTCTCTTTTAAATTTTAATTGCGTTGATTAATGTGATTGAGGTTTTAAGAGTAGTTGATTGTGTATTCGTTTGTTTGCATAATTTGGATGCCCTTGGGATATTAGATCGATTGATTTGATTAATTCCAATTGGTAAGGGGTTGAATTAATTCCGTTAGAATTTGGACTACCACAATTGATAACTAAATTAACATAGGATTATAAGGTCATGATTGTGGTCATTAGTTCTATTGTTAGTTGAATCCTTACGAAGTACGTTAGTATAACTTTTAAGTAGAATTGCGTCATCTTCTATACAAAAAGTGTAGTTGACGTAGGCTGTCACCACCATGAATTTATCTATTTGAACCTGATAGAACATCTCTCGATCTAAAGGAAGTCTTTGTGCAGGTAACTTTACATTACAATTCTTTCACTTTAAATTGCTAGTAACGATTCTCAAAACCCCACTTTTGTCAAAATCAATTACATTGTTTCCACGAGACGACTCGGATTACACTATAACTACATTTTAGGTGTATTTCGGTGATTGGAAAATTATTTTAATTTGTTGCGCGGCGACACTCGTACCAAATTTTGGCGCCTGGGGAAACATTGTATTTGATTTTTCTTATTTTTATTTATTTTCATTTTTATTTATATTTGTTTTATTTTATTTCTTTCTTTTATTTATCGATTTGTGTTTTATCGTTAAAAAAAAATAAAAAAAAAATTTCAGTTCTATTTTATTTTTAATTTTATTTATTTACTTTTCCTTTGTTCCCGTTGTATTTGATTGTTGTTGGTGAATTAGTTTTATGACCCGTTCCCTTCCTAATTTTTCCATACTCCCAATTAATCCAGAAATTAGAAACCGCCAAAAGGCTTAGGAAGGCTGCGAGGAAAGAGCTAATTTGTCTAGCAACCCTTCTTCCTCTTCTGATACAACTAGAGGAGCTAATAATTTTTCATTTTCTTTTCCTGAACTTTTGATCCTACTGTTAGTGTTTCAGGCGACATGGGAGAGGTTAACAGAACTTTAAAGGAACTTGAGCCAAGACTTGAACTATCAACCACTAGGGATTGTCTACCCCGAAGGGAGGTGATTTTGAGCTGAAGTCAGGACTCCTGCACCACCTCCCAAGTTTCATGGGTTGGCGGAGAGGACCCGCACAAACACTTGAAGCAGTTCCATGTGATCTGTATGACTATGAAGCCTCAGGGGTAACGGAGGAGCAAATGAGCTGAGAGCTTTTCGTTTTCCCTTGAAGGAGCCCAAAGGGTTCTTCTACATTCCCCATGGGACGGTGGCAGCGGGCTGGTATGAAACGCATCTTCCTAGAGAAATTCTTCCCAGCTTCAGAGCAGCCGCCATTAGGAAAGATATTTGTGGCATTCGGGCTACAAGGAGAATCACTTTATGAATATTGGGAAAGATTCAAGAGGTTGTGTGCAAGCTGCCCCCAACATCAAATTTCTGAACAGTTGTTGATCCAGGATTTCTATGAGGGGCTATTGGTTATGGAGAGGAGTATGATAGATGCCGCTAGTGGAGGGGCATTAGTTGACAAGACACCTAGCTAGATCATTGATTGAGAATATGGCAGAGAACTCCCAACAGTTGGGTCTAGAGCTGGGAGGAGCACCCGTCAGGTGGGTGAAGTTACTTCATGTGAGAGCGGAGAGAGAAGAAACTGGATGAGCTTCAGAGTTCTTAAGCAAATCGCACTAAATCAAGCTTCTCCAGCGAGGCAGGGACGGGTGTGTGGCATTTGTTCATGCGAGTCACATACTTCAGACATGTGTCCTCAAATGCAAAGACCCTACCTCGGAAGCTGGTAACATATTTCCTGGAGGCCTCAGAAAGGGTGGATAGAGGGGTATAATCCATATAGCAACACATACAACCCTGCTGAGAGACCATCCTAACTTCAAGTGGAACAATGCTCCTCGACGAGCAAGAAGTATGTTCCACCACCAGAGGCACAGTACAACCAGCCTACATTCCACCCACCACCACCACATATCCCCCAACTTCCTAACCCCAAGCAACCTCCAGGACCTCCCACCTCTGCTCCTTCAGAAGCACCATGGCAGGAGATGATGAAGATGATGATTGATACTCAGAGGAAACAAGAACAAGCCATGCAAGAGATGAGGAGTGCAATTAGAGGCTTGAGAGTTCCCAGACTCTAGGAGGAAGTGCATCTACCATTCCTTCACAGACAATTCCCAACCCCAAGGGGAATGTCTCTGCCATCACTTTGAGGTCTGGTACTTACCTGAGGTTGTTTAAGAGCAAGTAGTGGTTGAGAGCCAGGAAGAAGAAGTTGTTCATCAAGAGGTACAACAAGATAAGCCTGCACCACAACAGAAGGAAGCAGAAGAACAGGTGACAAGACCCATTTCATTGCCCTTCCCAGCGAGTTGCAAGACCTAAGAGGCCCAATGAATTAGAGTTGGAGAGGGACCTTTTGGAAACCTTTCGGAAGGTGGAGGTCAATATTCCCTTGTTGGATGCTATTAGGCAAATTCCTAAATATGCCAAGTTCTTGAAAGACCTATGCACCAACAAGAGGAAGTTGAAGGGCAATGAAGTGGAGAGAGTGACTATGGGGGTGAAAGCCTCCTCTCTTATTCAGCCAGGTCAGCTTCCCATGAAGCACAAGGATCCAGGTGCGTTCAATGTTCCCTGACTATTGGGAACCTTCACATTGGGCAAGCTTTGGCAGATCTTGGAGCGGGCATCGATTATGCCCCGTCATTTATGAGGCTTTGGGTGGGGGAGAGCTGACACCCACCAGTTAAGAGTTCAGTTAGCTAATCGAGCATTCAAGAGTCCTGATGGGATACTTGAGGATGTCCTTGTCCAGGTAAACAATTTAATTTTTCCAGACTTTTATGTTTTGGCTATGGAGGACGATATCAATGCTCCTGAGCATACATTGATCTTGGGGAGACCATTTTTAAAACCAAGAACCAAGATCGATGTATAGGTACCTTATCTTTTGAGTGTGGGGATATGAAGGCTCTTCTTGACTGATGCTATGAAACACCCACTTGAGGAACATTTTGTTTTTAGTATTGATGTCATGGATTCCTTGATTGATGATGTATTTGCATTGAGTTGTTGGGGATGGTACCAGAGTTTGAATGTCTTAACTGATGGTACCACCAATTTATGCAAGGAGTGTGCAACTATTGATGCATCATTGAAAGGGCTATTTTTTGAGAAAACTTCTGAATTTTTGGTAGCTAAAGCCACAAGCCCTGTCATTGATACATTTAGTAGCACCAACCCCAATTTTGAGACTAACTTGATTTCTGAGCCTATATTATCGTTTCTTCCACTGGATATGATGATTCTCCGCTTTAGAATTGTCTAAGCTTAAGGAAGATACACAATGGCAAGGCAGAAGCCTGAACCTGATCACCTCAAGTATGCATTCTTAGGGAGGGTGAGACACGCCGGTCATCATAGCCAATGGCCTCTCTAAGTCCCAAGAGGATAATTTGATTGTGGTTCTAGAAGGCACAAGAGGGCCATTGGCTGGACCTTGGATGATATCACAGGATTAGCCCCTCCACCTGCATGCAGGATATTTTTGGAGGAGGGGGCTAAACCATTAGACAACTGATAGCGCCCTTAACCCACTAATCCTTGATGTGGTTAAGAAGGAGGTGACAAGGCTTTTACAGGCCGGCATCATTTATCCCATTTCATAGTGAGTGGGTGAGCCCAGGAAGGTGGTTCCCAAGAAGTCGGGGATTACTGGAGTGAAGAATGAGAAAGGTGAGTTGGTTGAACCCGGTACAAAACAATTGGAGGGTTTGCATTGACTATCGAGGCTCAACCAGGCCACCCAAAGGACCACTACCCCCTACCTTTCATTGATCAGATGTTAGAAAGGTTGGAGGGAAATCCCACTATTGTTTCTTGGATGGCTACACGGGTACTTTCAAATTCATATTGCCCAGGAGGATCAGGAGAAGACCACCTTCACGTGCCCCTTTGGCACCTATGCAGACGGATGCCCTTTGGGCTCTGACGTAGGCTACCTTTCAGCGATGCATGATGAGCATTTTTTCTAACTTGTTGGAGGAGTGCATGGAGGTATTTATGGATGACTTTACGTTTTTGGTTCTTCTTTTGATTCTTGCTTGAGTAGCTTAGCTAGAGTGCTACAGAGATGTGTTGAAACTAACCTTGTTCTGAATTTTGAAAAATGTCATTTTATGGTAGAACAAGGTATAGTCTTAGGCCATGTAGTCTCTAGCAAGGGCATTGCGTTGATCCTGCTAAGATAGAAGTTATTACCTCTTTGCCTCACCCCACATGCGTGCGGAGATTCGTTCTTTTTGGGTCATGCAGTTTTTCCAGGAGGTTCATCAAGGACTTCAGAGATTGCCCAACCTCTCACCTCCCGTTGCAAAAGGATGCTGAATTCATTTTTGATAACAAGTGCAGGGAGGCATTTGAGAGATTGAAGACGGCCTTGACCACCATCCAACCACCACCTGACTGAGTTAGCCGTTGAGCTCATGTGTGATGCTTCTGACCATGCGTGGGCGCTGTGCTTACACAACGCATAGGTAAGGTTTCTCATGCGTTTATTATGCTTCCCGCACTCTGGACAATGCACAGTCCAACTATACCACTACTGAAAAAGAGCTCCTAGCTATTGTCTTTGCTTTGGATAAATTTCGATCTTACTTGCTAGGCTCTAAGGTGGTGGTGTATTTGGACCATGCAGCACTTAAGTATTTGTGAAGAAACGGAAGCCAAGCCTAGGCTTATTAGATGGATGTTGCTACTTCAGGAATTTGATTTGGAAATAAAAGATAAAACTGGAGCTGAAAATTTAGTAGCAGACCATCTAAGCCGCTTGAGCATCTTAACCCGGACAATAGACCTCTCAATGATAATTTTCCTGATGAACAACTGATGAGTGTGTCTGTTGTCCCATGGTATGCTGATCTCTACTTGGTTGCTAGAGTGGGTCCCTCACACTTTTCACAAGCACAGTTTGCAAAGCTGAAAGCGATGCTAAATACTATGTGTGGGATGACCCTTATCTTTGGAAAATTTGTAGTGATCAAGTAGTTAGACGTTGTGTGCCTTAGGAGGAATTCGAGTCCATACTTCATTTTGTCATACTTATGCTAGTGGAGGCCACTTTGGACCCCAACGTCCTGCTAGGAAAGTATTGGACTCGGGTTTTATTGGCCAACTTTGTTTAGAGATGCTTACAACTTTTGCAAATCTTGTGAACAGTGCCAAAGAACAGGAATATCTCTTGGAAGAATGAGATGCCTCAACAACCCATACAATTTTGTGAAGTTTTTGATGTTTGGGGCATTGACTTCATGGGTCCTTTCCCTAGTTCTTTTGGCTATGTTTACATACTTCTGGCTGTGGATTATGTGTCTAAGTGGGTGGAGGCAATTGCCACTCGCACTAATGATTCTGTCAGTCGCCTCTTTGTCCGTTTCATTTTCCAGGTTTGGCATGCCTAAGGCCATTATCAAGTGACCGGGAACCCATTTTGCAACGGAGCATGGAAGCTCGCTCCGTAGATATGGGGTTGTTCATAAGGTATCCACTCCTTACCATCCCCAACTAATGGGAGGCTGAAGTGTCTTATCGAAATCAAGAGAATCCTTGAGAAAACGCGAGCCCAATGGAAGGACTTGGAGTGTGAGATTGGATGATGCTCTATGGGCTTATCGCACAGCCTACAAGACTCCTATTGGGATGAGTCCCTTCGGCTTGTTTTTGGTAAGGTGTGTCATTTGCCTGGGAGATGATGCATCGGGCTTACCTGGGTTTCAAGTGCAACATGGATTTGGAAGGGCGGTAAAGCCCGGAAGTTGCAATTGCAAGAGTTGGAGGAGTTAAGATTTGAGGCTTATGAGAACTCTCTTGTATAAGGAGAGGACCAAGGTGTTTCATGATAAGCATACCTTGAGGAAAGAGTTCAGGAGGGCAATGGTGCTCCTCTACAATTCTCGGTTGAAACTAATGGGAAGTTGAGGTCTCATGGGATGGACCGTACAAGGTCACAAAAGTATATCCTTTTGCCTTGGAGAGAGGACCCCAAATCCAAGGAGTTTAAGGTCAATGGACATCGGTGAAGGTATATCATGAAACCCCATGGAACTTAGGAGTGAGGTAGAAGTTAAGCTGTGCAAGCACATTACCCTGCATAAGGGTTTTGCACGTCCAACTTAGGGACGTTAAAGCAAAGTGCTGGGTGGGAGACAACCCACAACGTTAATTTGGTGGTATTTCAATTCTTTTATCCCTATTTATTTTTATTTGTTTTAAATAAGTATTAAGTGACAAATAAACAAAATCCCCTAGTATCGAATTGGACTCACGAGACCGCCCAGGCGGCCAGGTGACCACCCGCGCCAAGGGACCAAAAAAAAAAAAAAACGACGACAAGTGAAACGTGCCGTTTCACTAAAGGACGCCCAGGCGGTCAATAGGACGCCCAGGCGGTCATCCGAAGCCTGCCCACATGATTCAGCGCCGGCGTTAATCTTCTTCCCTCTCTCTTCTCTTCTCACTTGCACACACATTTCTCTCATCCTCTTCTCTTCATTCTCTAACAAATTTTCTTTGAATTTTCACCAGGTTTGTAATTCTTTTCATCTCCTCCTACCGCTTCTATCCGTTTTTGATTTTGTGGCAGGGCAGTGCCTTTTGTAAGTGGGGGAGGGTTCTTTTTTATTTTGCTGATTTCTATTTTCCTTTGTACTTTTTATTATGTTTTCCCCTTTTATCATGCATTGCATATTTGCATCTCTACAAACTTTGTGGGAATTGGTTAGTAGATGGTTGAACTATGCTAACACTTTTGAAGTTTTTCCTATTTTGCTTTTCATGGTATGCTGGTCATTTTGATAGTCACATGAGCAATGCAATGAGTTATAACTTGTTTGACTGGTTAATCTATTACCTGTGAGCTTTTGGACTTTGATATGATGATAACATTGTTATAATCACTAGTAATTATTATGGTGTGTGCACTCACTCAGAATGAATTCTAGAACTTGCTTGATTCTTGGTTAAAGCTTTCTCTTCGCATTGCTGGCATATTGATGATTGAGGCTTTTATTCTTTTCACCCACTTGGCCATACAACCTACCCTACATGATCATATCTTTTGCTTACCCCATTTGAGCTGAATTTCCTATTTTTCTTGGTTAGCACAATTCAAGCCTAAGTGAAAAACAATGAGAAAATTCCCAACTCAGGACATGTGAAGGTTAGGTGCAAGTTGGTTGTGCTGAAATAAGTGTGGGGAAACCATTGCCAAAAAAAAAAAGGAGAAGATGTGGATTGGTGGAAATTCCTTTTTTTTCCCTTCCTAAAACAATTGTAAAATAATAATAATAATAAGAGAAGGGGAAGAGTGTCACTAATCCATCTTTGGAATAAACATTGAGCTCAATTCATTGAAATGATTTGAAAAAGAGGGCAGGAAAAGGAATTTGTAGGTTTTGGTTTCTCACTTAAATCCTGTGTTGCACCTTGCTTTTGCAAAGCTAGTTAGCCATTTCCCCTTATTTTCTTCCACCTATACCCAGGCCCAGTTATCACCTTGAAAAAGACCTCTTGAAATTTGATCGAGCGTGTGCGTGAATTGTGGTGACTGAGAAAAAAGCAAGTTTTTGGAAGAAGTTCCCGTTGAGTACTAGAGTGCATTTTGAAACATATACACTAGAGTGACGAGTGATACACTTACCTTGGGAGTTTAACTTTGTCATACTTGTTTAGCTCATTCTTGCCATTTGTGATCTAGACTTAGCCAGCAATTATCATTGATTTCTAGCTTTTATAATTGTGTTAGCTGAATGATACCATATCTAGCTAATTTCCCTAATTGAAAAGCCCTTTGCATTTCATGTGTGTATTGGCATTATGCATCTTCAAGAGTAGTAGCATCTCGTATTTCTACCCTTGTTTTTACTTTTAAGTTTCTTGCATGAGGACATGCAATTGTTTAAGTGTGGAAGTTTGATGGGTTGCATTTTTGCACCCATTCTACTTGTAACTCTTAACAATTTGCATTTGATTTGTATTTAATTGATGTTTTTAAACATTGAGTTTGCATTTGGTCCTCAACATGTGTTAGTAAATGACTCTCTAGTTTTTAATATAATTTTTAGTGAATTTTTACATCTGAAAGTTCCCCAATGTTTTTAATTTCTTGTTTGAGTTTTTATTATAGCAGGGACTTCTAACTTGGTACATTGAAGCAAGAGTTGAGGATTCGGCAACACTGTTACCGCCCAGGCGATGGAAGCACCGCCCAGGCGATGAGAGAAGAGGCAGAAGACCGCCCAGGCGGTCATAAGACCGCCCAGGCGGTGATGACCGCCCAGGCGTGGCAGAGTGTTGTATTTCGGAGACCGCCAGGCGGTTAGAGTGTATTGGGCCGCGTGAACTTAAGCCCGAGACAGCGTTTCTGAAGGGTTTTTCTTCTCTTTAGGTTTTGGTTTTGAGGAGGGAGGCTAACACACACTCTCTCTTAGACTAGACTCTCACTCTCTCTCTCTCTCTCTCTTTCTCTCTCTCTTCTCTAGATTAGGTTTTAGTATTATATTTCAGTGAATTTCAGCATCAATTTGGAATAAAAAAAAAGGGCTTTCCTGATCTTTGATTGGGAGACTCTTTCCATGGAGGAGTAATTCCCCTTGCCTTGCATAGAGACGCTGAAGATTAGAATTGTTCTTGAGGTTTTCAATTCTAAATGTGTCATGGTTGTTTTTTTTCACCCCTATTGCTTTCTCTTTTAAATTTTAATTGCGTTGATTAATGTGATTGAGGTTTTAAGAGTAGTTGATTGTGTATTCGTTTGTTTGCATAATTTGGATGCCCTTGGGATATTAGATCGATTGATTTGATTAATTCCAATTGGTAAGGGGTTGAATTAATTCCGTTATATTTGGACTACCACAATTGATAACTAAATTAACATAGGATTATAAGGTCATGATTGTGGTCATTAGTTCTATTGTTAGTTGAATCCTTAACGGAAGTACGTTAGTATAACTTTAAGTAGAATTGCGTCATCTTCTATACAAAAGTGTAGTTGACGTAGGCTGTCACCACCATGAATTTATCTATTTGAACCTGATAGAACATTTTCGATCTAAAGGAAGTCTTTGTGCAGGTAACTTTACATTACAATTCTTTCACTTTAAATTGCTAGTAACGATTCTCAAAACCCCACTTTTGTCAAAATCAATTACATTGTTTCCACGTGAGACGACTTGAATTACACTATAACTACATTTTAGGTGTATTTCGGTGATTGGAAAATTATTTTAATTTGTTGCGCGGCGACACTTTACCAAGTCTCATACTTAAAAGAAGAGAATGTTGGAATTTAAGTGTGAGCGATAAAATTTTATATTAATTAAGAATAAATTAAGTGAAGAGTAGTTGAATATTCTTTTCCTCACTTTGTTTCCTTTCAAGCATTTTTTTTCTCCCATAGAATGACACCCTCAACCACTCCAATTGTATTTTTATTTTTATTTTTTTTGGTATTTTCTGAGCCACTCCAATTAAGCATCCTTCTCACTTTTTTTGGTTTCTTTCTTGTTCAATTGTCTCACCTCTCTATATTTTTTTTCCTATACTCTTCTTGTTTCCCCTATGAATATACCCCTTCGTGCACAGAAGCTGTTTTTTTTTATAATGGTAAAGCACTGCAACTGTGGAAGCTGCTGAATAATTTGAAGTGATGATTTTCCCCTTCTTTTTATAAGGTTATGGGACTTAGGTTTATTGATGTTTGACACAACAATTTTTTTTTTATTTAAGTTAGACTGGTCTTTTTATTCTTTCTGCTTCCATTTTAATTTTTTTTGTCATGATATATATTTAGTAAAGAAAAAACAAAGGCTTGACAAACAATATTTTGGTTTTTTTTCCTTTCATATATTTTTTAGAGTTAAATGCATTTTGTTAGAAATCATATTAGAAATTAAAAACTAGAAAATTAGAAACAAGGAAACTGGTTGAATAATTTATATATTCTGATATGTTATATTGATACAAGGAGATAGGCTATTTATAAGCCAAAAATAAGGTTAGAACATAGTAATAAAATCAATCTAATATAGAACTAAATCAGTCTAAATCAAACTACGATATATTATGATATTATTTTATTTCTAACATTCTCGCTCAAGTTAAAGCTCATTGAACATTAAGCTTGTCACAAGTAGAAAGGCAATAAACTCTGGGACTACACATAGGCAATGAACATAGGATTGCAGACAGACGACGTAGCACGAAGTAGAGGCAACAGAGTGCAAAGGTGGAGGTAGCAGAATGCAATAGCGAAGCTAAGTGGAGAAACCATGGAGAACAGATAGATATGTCCAGGAAAATAAACAAAGGAGTGAATCCCAAGAACTCTGGAGCGAGAAGAAACTAAGTTCAAGATGGGTGGATCTACGCATGTTAGAAAACATAGTAGAAGTTAAGAATTGAAAAATAAGAAAATAAGAAACACTAAAATTGGTTGAATAATCTGTACATTATGTTGAGTTATATTGATATAATGAGATAGGTTATATATAGGCCCAAAAAAAGAGCAGAACACAATGATAAAATCAATATAATATAAAAGTAAATTAATCCAAGATATACTACGATATTATTTTATTTTTAACACATTTTATCCCCAAATTTTATGTCATGTAAAATTTGTAGCCTGACTTTCGCTACTAGAAATCCGTGGAAAACAAGGTTCGTAACCATTGGTAACTACTAATGGGTTTTCTAACGGATTGCCATATTTTTTCAATATTAATCTTTTGATAACTAATTTACACGACAACCGTCAGTAGTTAATGGCGCCACTATATAACGCGCACAATTTCCAATGAGTGCACGGAATGACGACGGGTGCCTAAAAGAAATGAATTACTTTTTAATTTTTTAATTTGAGTAAATTATCGATGGGTATGCTAATAGGTGTTTAATAATTTATTTTTTAATTTTTCCCTTAATTTATTGAGGGATTTACTGACTGGTAATTAAAAATAATTTTTTCTTTTTCAATTATTTTTTTAATTTTTTTATTAAATTTACCGATGGCGCTTATCGAACTGGTAATTAAAAAAATATATTATGCTGTAATTTTTTTTAAAATTTTTAGGGTTATCGACAGGTACAAGTTAAAAAATGCATATTTTTTGTTTTTTTAATTTTTTTATATTTATCGACGGGTTTTTGAAATATTAGACCGTTGGGCGTAACTCTTGGATTGGAATTCCCAAATACCCATCGGAAAACTCGTCGGTAAAAGTGAGATGCAAAACGCACCATTTCACTTATTGGTTACCGATGAGTCTACCCGTCGGTACTTGTCGGTAACTTGAGGATATTTGCAATGCACTCTTCTTCTTTGCCATTTCTCAAATCTCTCTCTCTTTCTCACCGCCTTTTTACTACCATACGCCGTCGAAGTTCTATTCGTGAAACAAAGACCACCATTGCAATCTAAGTACGTTGGTGAGCATTTCATCGGTTTAGTTTTTTTGTTTGTTTATGGGTGCGCATAGTGTTGTTTGTTAATGCGTTAAAGAGTAATTGTTGTTGTTATTTTGTTATGTAGGAGTTGTGCTGAGGTTGGCACTCCTGACTTATATTGAGAGTGATTTGCCATCTTTTTTCCTTGTTTTATTTTATGTTTTGTATGTATAAATGTTTATAAGTGTGTAAAGTTAAATATTTATTGATATTGGATTTTCAGGATTGGATTTGGTTGCGTGCAGGAGCTTTTCATTTTGTGTTTTTTCATTACAGTAGAGGTTAGTAACGAAATCATTGTTATTTATATCCTTTAATATGTATGTAGGATAAAGACACATGTTTTTTAGGATAGAGTTGTAGGAAATGGGAATTGCATGACTGGAGGAAAGGGTGAGAGGTTTTTTCCTGACTTGTTTGCATTTTTGTTGTGGGATTCTTTGTGTTTGCGAAGATTGCAAGATGCATGTTGAGGAGGGGATGCGCTAAAATGGTTTTTAGGATTATGTGAATTGTATGCAATCATTAATATGTAACGTTTAACTATGTCTATTATGTTGTTGACCTTTAATAATGTCTATGCTTGTTAAGTTCATTGAAATATCTAATAACATAAACTCCTAATTTAAATGAAGATATCAAAATTTTGTGAAAATTTTTGTTAGGGAAATAAGATTAAAATTAATTGTATTAAAAAAATTTAAAGACCAATTGAATATATGATAGTAGTGGTGATGATTCAAATAATGATCAACAATAAAGTGATGATGAAAACGGTCATAAACTTTCAGATTAACTAAGGTGTTAAATATTATATGCAATAATATTTTGAAATTACTCTGAATTTCTGCGTGTAATTATATCTTTTTGTGCACTATTTAATTGTCTCAGTATGGCTGGTAGAGGCAGAGGCCGACCTAGGGAGGTTGGTTTAGCGACCACCACCGCCCCTACCACCACCTCATCTTCTGCAACCTCCACCACTATATCCCCACCATCACCCCTTCTCTTCGAATGATGCCCACTCCCAAGTATGCTAACCCCCCACCTCCGCCCTATTTCCAATCATAACCTACCTATAGTAGTGGCGCCACCCCAGCCCTACCACTACCCCGACTCTTAGCCCTACATCTCATCAAGTCCTGTTTCCTCGAGTGGGTCATAGACATAAGACCCGAATGGGAGGCTGAGCCCAGATGGTAGGCCGCTTGAACCTGATGGTAGACCGCTCCCCCAAATGATGTTGGACGGTAAAGACATGTAAGTTTAAACATATTTTCTATGGCATTTTAATTTTGGATTGCATATGATATTTAAAATATTTTCATTGTATTTAATTTAGTCCGTTTATATAACAGCTTTGATCATTTTATTGAGGGTTACCATCGGATTTGGAGGTTACACAAAGTAGGTATAATCTGTGGTCCACTTGACATCCAGAAGATGTCAAGGAGATGTGGTGGCAAAAGTGGAAGGTAATGCTATGATTTATTTGCTTTTGTTAAAATATGTTTATGTTATGTATATGCTTATGATTACTTATATGTTGTATGTTTTATGCATGTAGAGAATGTTTTACATTCTACTAGAGCATGAGCCCATTGTTAAGAGGGCTTAGAGGATTAGGTCCTCAAAGCGATTGCGAGGAATGTTTCATGATGTTTGCAAGGGCCATATGAATAGCTCTTAGCTAAATGATGCCACCCTGAGCAACTGCAGCGCTCCGGTATTTGAACGACTTTCAAGGATAGGTCCAATAAGAGGAAGACAAATCGAGCCTTATGAACAGAGGTTGTTTCCTACCTTCTCAAGTTAGAAAATTAGTTTAATGCTACGTTGCACCAAAAATGTAGTAAAGGGTACAACCTAGGTCGTCTCTCAAGGAGGCTTTATCACTTAGTTGGAAAATTGGGGGTTTTGAAAAATGAGACTTAAACAATTTAAATTAAAAGATAATAACAACAGTGAAGAAGGCACTCATGCAAGGTATTCATAGGATTAGAAATTAATTATCATTGACCAAATATTAAACCCATTGGTGGCTATTAGTAATAAATTATTGACAATTCTACTAGTCATTGATCGACCTCTAGAATTTGATCAATGAAAATAACTAATAGACTAGATCTCAATTTATTTAAAAATTACATTAATTTAATGAGCCAATTGTTATAGGCTAACTGAATGGAAAGTTAATTCTAATGTTCTTCTTCAAACCTAAACCAATAAATCTATCAATTTATGCCCAAAGGGTTTCCCTAAATGATGATCAATTTAGTTATTCTAATAAAGATTACAGCAATCACCAGAATAATTAAAGGAATAGAAACAACAAAACATTAAGAAAACCAATGCACTTAATATCAAAAAGGGGTCTCAAACATCATCCTAATCCATTTGGAAACTCTTACACTAGTAAAGAAATCTACTCCTCCATCTCTGAAGAATTACAATCAATGAATCTAAACGAGTATTGGAAATAATAGCAACAATCCTTGCTACCATCCATAAGAACAAAGCAATTCACCTATGGAATCTCTAAGAGAGAGAAGATAAAAGAAGAAGATAGAGAGAAGATGGAGAGAAAGAATAATAGAAACCTAAAGTGTAAATCTAAAAGTGAGTCAAAAGCTAGGGTAAAAGTCTAGTAAATCTTATATATCCTGCTCTCTAAAATATGCCAATTTTGGACCCAAAAATAGATAAGTGAACTATCTTCCTATCATCGTACCAGGATTGCAGTGCTCAAGGAGTGTTGTAGTGCTCTCCAAAGTATTGCTCTAATTAATCCTGGAAATCTTTCTCCAACACTACATGCTCACCCAAACATGAGCTTCTATGGCTTTTATTCTTTTTTGCTCCAAGCTTCTTCCAAAGAGTTCTCAGCTTTGTTCTTGACACTTTGCACTTGGTTCAAAACTTCTATATACAAAATCATACTCAAAGAGATAAATTAAATGCAACAAAGTATAATAATTCTATTAAAATCACACAATAAGGAATAAATCAAAATCCTAATTAATTACATCAATAACACAATAAAACTCATGCAAAAAGCTAAGGTTTGGTAGCAAGATAAGTGGCATAAATGTCATTTATTAAACTCCCCCACACTTAAGCTTTCACATGTCCTCATGTGCAAAATCAAATCAGACCAAGGCATGGATGAGAAATAGTGTACATATGCATGATGCATGAAAAGAAATGACAATACACTAATCCAATAAACCTAGAGACACAATAGTAAGCTTTCGCACCAACAAACAAGGCATGAACATGAACATAGCACACATGGTAGAATCCATATATTATGCATGAAACAAGTACAAAAATCCTCTCAAAGTTAGTGCTTGCCACTCATTCACTCAAGTGTTTGGGGTTATGATATACACTCAATCGCCTCAAATGAAAATGTATTACCATAGGCTTGCTATGGGTCTTATTCTTCATTTTGTCATACACACATGCATACTGAATCAAGAGAACTTACCTTTGGTTGTAATGAGGCTTTGGTGAAGGTGGATAAATATATAAGCCAATAGGCTAAACCTCAAGTCAAAGGAAAGCAAATGCATACACTAAGAGCACAAGTGCTTAAGGGTACACTTTGTCCAACTTAACACAATTATAGACTTTTCTTTTGCAATGTGGCACACCTTCAACCAAGCTTTTCCTTAATTCTTTTTAAATCAACTTTTCATCCTCATTTCTTTATTTATTTATTTTTTAGTGTGCCACTTGCTGAATTTGTTTTGGTATATATTGTTCCTTCCCCACACTTAAATTGGAGCATGTCTCATGTTCTCCCACACTTGTGCTCAAGCACATATAAGAAAAGCACAACTGCTCTCCTAAGCTTAAAAGATTAGGATATTTCATGGTTTTTCACTTTTGGCTAAGGATCTGTTAAAACAAAAGAATGAGAAATAAGGCTTAAAGGGGCTAAACAATGGTAATATGCAAAGAGTGGCTATATGGACAAGTGGTTAAAAACAAGAAAAATGCCTCAATCATATTCAAGCATGCACATGAAAACATATTTTCAAACAAAACCCTAAGCAAGTTCTAGAATGTAAATCCAAAGAGGGAAACACACATGAACAAATAAGCACGGTACATGATAGTCCAATGAAAGGGCTCAAAATCTCATAGGTAAAAGTATATATACTCAATCCAACAACACAATGAATCCACCAAGCATGCAATACAAAATAAAGTCAATGCCAAGCATGTCAATATAGTGCATGTGGTGTGAGCCTATGCATATGATCTCTAAGGTGCCAAAGGAATAGTGTAGAACACAAACAAAAATAAACATGATGCAAGAATTAAAAATAAAAATGACAAAAACTAAAATGCACCAAAATAAAAGAAAAGGGCAAAGAAAATCTCACGGTGGATTTTCTCCCACCCAGCACTTTGCTTTAATGTCCCTAAGTTGGACGGTCAGGATCCTCAAGGAGGGTGTACAGTTTCAACCTACAAATAAGCCATCCAGCCCCCAAATCCTTAGGGACTTCATATAGGTGCATTACAATGCCCATCAATGTCACACCGGATTTTGGTCTTGGGGTTCTACAGGTGCACACAAGTGACCAAGAATGGTCCCTTCTATCTAGATCTTGACATTTCAGTTATCAGTGTTGCCGGGCTCTTGTAGCAAAATTTTCTACCCTTCAGGGCTTCTTTCCCACTATGGGCTATTTTTGAAGCACCTGACAAACTGATGACTGCTGCTAGTGGAGTACCTGTATCTGAAAACTTGGGACATTCTAAAATAAAGGCACATCATATCCTATAGAAGAAGAGAAAGTTGAGAAGAGGTTTGGATATTTACAAAGCAAATTTCCACAAGCATCATCAATTAAAGAGTCAATGACATCAATGCCAAACACGAGTGTTCCTCATGGGGATGTTTCATAGCATCAAATAAGTTAAATTGGACTTTCATGTCCCCACACTCCATGGATAATGTACCAGCATAAACACTAATCATGGTTGTAGTAGTTTTCAAAAATGGTCTACCTAAGATTAATGTATACGCTGGTATTTGTGTCATTCTCCATCTCAAACACATAAAAATTAAGAGGAAATATTAAATCATTTACCTGCATCAGAACATTTTCCAATACTCCCTCTGGTCTTATGATCCTGTTAGCCAGCTGAATTTGCAACCCAATTGGTTTGAGCTCTCAAAAGTACAAGGATTGGTAGAGAGATTTAAGAATAACATTAATGTTAACTTCAAGACCAGCCATGGCCTTTATAATGTGCAAGTTCCCAATAATACAAGGGACAGTGAATGTGCTTGGATCCTTATACTTGGGTGGTAGATTGCTTGACTTGATAATGGAGGAAGCAATTACCCCCATGGTCACCTTCTTTCCCCATCACCCTTGATCTTCCTCCTATTGGTGCATAGATCTTTCAAGAATTTTACAAATTTGGGAATTTCCATTATTGCATCCAATAGAGGTATGTTTACTTGCACTTTTCGAAAGGTTTCTAGTGTGTCTGGATCCAAATTTGCAATAGTAGCCTTCCTAGGTTGCATCCTTTGTGGGAATGCCAATTCGGAGTGAAATTTTCATCTTGGTGCCCTCTGTTGAGCGTTAGCACTATTTGAGTGCTCCGGTGCCCAAGAAGTGCTCTTGTGCCAATTCTTCATCTCATGCTCAGCTAAGCGTTGTAGTGCTATTTGAGCATTGTAGTGCACTCCAGAAACATCTCTAAGCCCAGTTTGTTCTTTTAATCTTTTTCTAGGCCTTGTTACCTTTAGCATTTTCGTCCAGACCTTAGGGTAATTGCACGACATTTCCCTTTGGATTAGGCAAGGTTCGAGAGGGAACTGGAAGCTGAGGTTTACTAACTCTAGTTTTGCTTTATTTGAGTCACCTCTTCTTTCAACTGGGCATTTTCCTTTCTTATCTCTTGCATTTGCTCCATCATCATCTTCATCATCTCATTCATAGTGGGATATGAGAATGGAGGTGTAAGAAGGGCCGGTTGCCTGATGAGGTGCCATATACTTTTGATGTGAAGGTTGGCCCTGTTGTTGAGAATTATTACCCCACTTCAAATTGGGGTGATTCTTCCAGTTGGAGTTATAAGTGTTCCCAAATGGGAACTAGCCTACATGATTATGAGGTTGACTCTAGAAAGGATTTGTTGTGCTACCCAGTGGTTGAGTCATCTTATAATCCTGGGCACATATTAGTGTGATGGTCATTTGAAGTACATATGCCACATATCTTAGGAACCACTGGAGTTGTTGCTTGGCTCACCATTAATTGTTGTATAAGGCTAGAAAGTTACTATAAAGTTTGGGTTAACAATGGATTTTCTAGCTGACTCACTTTATGAAGGCCCCTAGTATTTGTGGCTACCTTGGATCCAAATTGCTGAAAATTTGCAACTATGTTCTCAATTAAAGCACGGGCTTTTTCCAATGTCTTATCCAAGAGTGCCCCTCCACTTGTAGCATCAATCATACACCTATCAGGTACAAGACCTTCATAAAAGTATTGAATGAGGAGCTGCTCTGGGATTTGATGGTTGGGGCAGCTGGCACAGAGGAGCTTGAAATGCTCCTAATACTTCATGGAGAGTCTCATTTGATTGGTGGATTCAAGAGATCTCCTTTTGGATAGAAGCCACTCTAGAGGCGAGAAAGTACCTCTCCAAGAAAAACCTCTTCATCCTCATCCAGCTATTTCCTATCTGGCAAATTGAAGAACCAATTTTCTATTGCATCCTTTAGGGAGAAGGGGAATGCTCTCAGCTTAACATCATCCACCTCTACCCTATTGGGTCTCATGCCAAAACACACCATATGTAACTTCTTTATATGTTAGTGTGGGTCTTCTCAGAGAGGCCATGGAACTTGGACAGAGCATGAACCAGGTACCCCTTGAGCTCAAAGTCATTGTCAAACCTAGGGTATGTAATGGCCAAAGGCTGCTGGGTAAAATTAGGAGCAATGAGCTCCCTAAGTGTCCTGTTCCTATCTCCTATGTCAACTGTATTTCTGAAACACTAAACAGAGGATTAGAATGCCTAGATGGTTCCGCTTGTTGATGCTTTTCCTGTTTGATTTTTCTCAAAGTTTTCTTGATCTCAAAGTCAAGAGGTATTAAATTTCCAGCGGATAGAGAATGCCTCATACAAGGAAATAGAAATTTTTTCGTATTTTTTTCAGAAATAAAATAAATAGTAGAAAATAAAAACTAGAATAAAATAAAAATAGAAAAATAAACAACTAAGTTTTAATGCCTCCCCAGCAACTATGCCAAAATTTCAACAGAGGCCATCGCCTACATCCTTAGAAAATTAGTTTATTGCTAAGTTGCACAAAAAATGTAGTAAATGGTACAACCTATGTCGTCTCTTAAGGAGGCTTTATCACTTAGTTGGAAAATTGGGAGGGTTTTGAAGAGTAAGAATTAAACAATTTAAATTAAATGATAATAGCAACAAGATAATAGCAGCAATGAAGAAGGCACTAATGCAAGGTATTCCTAGGATTGAAATTTAATTATCATTGACCAAATATTAAATCCATTGGTGGCTATTAGTAATAAATTACTAGCAATTCTACTAGTGATCGATGACCTCTAGAATTTGATCAATGTAAATAACTAACAAATGAGATATCAATTTATTTAGAAATCACATTAATTTAATGAGCCAATTGCTATAGCCTAACAACCAATCGGAAAGTTAATTCTAATGTTCTCCTTTAAACATAAACCAATAGATCTATCAATTTATGCCCAAAGGGTTTCCCTAAACGATGATCGCCAATTAGTTTTTCCAATAAAGATTATAGCAATCACCACAATAATTAAAGGAATAGAAACTGCAAAACATTAAGAAGACCAATGCATTTAATATCAAAAAGGAGTCTCAAACATCATCCTAATCAATCTGGAAACCCTTACACTAATAAAGAAATCTACTCCTCCATCTATGGAAGATTACAATTAATGAATCTAAAAGAGTACCTGGAAATAATAGTAACAATCCTTACTACCATCCATAAGAACAAAGCAATTCACCTATGGAATCCCTAGAGAGAAAAGAGTATAGAAGAAGAAGACAAAGAGAAGATGGAGAGAGAATAATAGCAATCTAAAGTGTAGATCTAAAAGTGAGTCAAAAGCTATGGTAAAAGTCTGAGTAAGTCTTATATCTCCTGTTCTCTAAAATGGGCCAAAGTAGGACCCAAAAATAGATAAGTAAATTGTCTTTCCATCATTGTACCAGCACTACAGTGCTCAAAGCGCCAGTGCTCTCCAAAAGCGTTGCTCCAATTTATCCTAGAAATCTTTCTGCCGAGCGTTGCATGCTAAATGAGCGCCGCGCTCACCCGAACATGAGCTTACGGCTTTTATTCCTTTTAGCTCCAAGCTTCTTCCAAAGAGTGTTCAGCCTTGTTCTTAACACTTTGCACTTGATTCAAAACTCCTATGCACAAAACCATACTCAAAGAAACAAATTAAACGCAACAAGTGTAATTACAAATTATTCCAAAATCAGTGCAAAAACCAATAATTCTATTAAAATCACACAATAAGGAATAAATCAAAATCCTAATTAATTGCATTAATAACACAATAAAACTCATGCAAAAAGCTAAGGTTTGGTAGCAAGATAAGCGGCATAAATGCCCTTTATCACCTCACTGAAAGGTAAGTTGCTATGGGTGGGTTGAGCACATAAAGGGACTTGAAAACGTCTGGTAAAACTTTAATCTTTATACATTTAATAATGTTAATTTGCATTTGAATTGTAGCAAATAGTATGTTTTTATGACTTTACTATACATATTTGTGGAGTCGAGGGAGCTAAACCGCCCTTCGACCCAAGGGGAGCTTTAGAAACCAACACAGAAAGGGTGAGCAGTGAGAGGAGATAGGAAAGTTCTGGGTCGATCGTCGCTCGAAACTACATATGTAAGTCTAAATTCATACCTCTTTCTATTTAAATTTTAGACTAAATACCCAAATAAATCCCTAGGTTTGCATTAGGGGACAATTTAGTCCCTCAGATTTTGAAAATCCTAAATTGGTCCTTGACATTTCATAAAAAGGGATAAATTGGTCCTCTCCAGTTCCATAGAGTTTACAGAGGGACCAATTTGTCCCCTTTTTAATTGTACAAAATTGTACGAGGAACCAATTTGTCCCTTTTTTGAAATGTGAGGGACCAATTTGAAATTTTCAAAACCTGAGGGACTAACTTGTCTCCCAATGCAAACCTAAGGACCTGTTTGGATATTTAGTCTAAATTTTATTACTTTTTCATTTCTGTCATAATTATTACTTCTAATGTGTTTTATCTTTTTCTTTGTAGCATGAGTATACAAAGCTTTGGGAGCAAGCACAAATCCGTACCAACCCAGGTGGCTGAGGCTAGGCTCGATCCCTATATCGCTTCTCCTCCAAATGATGATGATATCTTAGCCCAGGTGGTTGGCGGCCCTTACAAGGGTCGCATGTATTGGATAAGGTATTACCCTAGTAGTAGGTCTCATCCTCCACCACTAGGTTTGTTCCTGGGATGATGCCCAGAAGGATCCTGTGCATGCCCTCAACTAGGAGCCATGCAAGCACATCTTATCTAGTAGTAGCAGAGGGCAGGCATAACTTCTTCAACGTTCTAGGAGCAGGAGCTTAGGCTGAAGCTGTCCATGGAAGAACAACAACAGGAGAAGGCCAAGAAAGAAAAGAGTAAATTCAGAGAGGAGAAGATCATTACCAATGTAATAAGCTTCTTCAGGAACATGTAGGCCTTAGGATCCTCCAGCTTCAACAAGAATAAGCTCCTCAGGATCCACCCCCCCATTTTTAGGGCTCCTCACCTTCTGATGGTGCAGACAACTCTGATAGGTCCGACGGCAATGCCGCCATTGCCATCGTCGTCGATGCGACGAAGAAAAGTTTAGCTAGTTTTTATATAGCTTTTTTTAACTTTATGTTTTATTGCACGTTGTATTTATTTTATTATAATACTTTGTTTATTTATTTCATCACTTTGTGTTTTTGAATATTATTTCATTATTTTCTTAATTAATATTGTAGCACTCAAAAAATTATTTAAAAATTAATTTGAGCTTTATTAGTGATAATTTAAAAATCTGACAGTTTTAGCAATGATAAGGATGGCCTAATGGAGAAGTTAAAAAAAATTTAGGCCAGCATGAATAGTAACCTTGCGGGCCCCCTGCCAGTCAAATAGCAAAACCTAGATCCAGGGCCAGGAGATGCCCAGGACTAAGAAAACATAGGATTGAGGTTAGAAATAGTTAGAAATGAAGATTTTATACCTGGAATTTAATTTCAAGCAAATCTGATTACAGAGTTTGGTGTTTTACTTGTTCGGTAGAGTTTTGATGTGCGATTTTTAACACGTAAAAATTACTTGGTGGCGAGTAACCAAGTAACCTTTACCAACCACTTTATGCCAAGTGGATAAGAAGGATTGAAACTTGAAAAGTAAGTTTTAATCATGACCTTTCATTTATTATTATCTTACCCAGGAGCCAATATCATTTGTTCGGTAGAATTTCAGTGTGTGATTTTAAAACGAAAAATTTACTTGATCACCAAGTTAAAGTGACCTACTTATATTCAGCCAAGTGGATGGCCAAGATCCATTATTTGACCAAGAAAACAATCATAGCCATTCATTTCATTTCTTTTTCAAAAAGAAAGAAAGAAATTCAAACCTTACCTACATAATTACTACACATAGACTAGGATAAACATAAAGCCACCAACCTTATCACTCCACCATCATCATTTTCAGCCAAGAGGCTTAGAAACACAGCCTTCCATTGTTCTTTCTCTCCAACCTTCATTCTTGCTTTCAAATCCCCAAAATCTAGGCTCAAAGTCACTAAAACACTAAGATTGCTTCACAAAACTTATTCTACTCTCCATAATCTACAAAATCAACCGATTAGAATTTCAAATCATCTCCATTCTCCACCTTGAGATATCATACTCCACTGTTAAGGAAGGGATTAGGTGTGTTTGGAAGGCAAGTGAGGAAAAATCATTTTTGGAAGAACCTTTGGAGTTAGAAGCCCTAAAGCTTTAAAAAGTAAGGATTTTGAACCTCTTTTGCTTCAAATCCATTTTTATCTTTTCGTCTGATTTAATTTGATATTTTTAGTTATATTGGTTGATAATATATAGATATTGATGTGTATAACTTGGTAGAGTGTTTGGATGATGTTAGAAAACTCATTTTGGCAAAACAAGTTTTGAATCATGTTGCTATAATTCTCAAATTTGTACAGATAGGTTACGGTTCATGATTTTTTTGAAGTGTTTGTAGATGGATTCATGAGCTGAAAATTTTATATGATAAAGTTAACATATAAGGTGTTTTCAGTATTTTTCTTAGGTCTTCAAAATGACTTTTGCTATTTTAAAAAAAATGAAAAATCGAATAGGTAAGGGTGCTATCTAGCCAGTCCAGTTTGTAGTATTGAATTTGTCTAATTTTGTTACCCTAGCAAATGACCGAATTATTAGCCTTTAAATTTTACAGGGTGTTGAGGACATATTGAAGTCCAACCCTGAATTTTTATGTGATTTTATATAATCATTTGATAGGGTAGAAAAATTGAGACTTCTAGCTGTTGGTAGAAACTGAGAAATTCTGACCTCAGAGTTTGTCTAATTTTGTTAACACAGTTAAAGAATGATTCTTGCTTTGAAATTTTTACAGGACCTTAGGGACACATTGAAGTGTCTTGTATAATTTTATAGCCTATGAATTGGTTGTTTGATATGCAAATTAAATTGTCCTACAAAGGTGTGAAATCTGCCTATGTGCTGTATTTGTGCTAATGCATTATATTGGTGACATAATGATATTTAGTTCAAGTATATTGTATATGAATGCATGCTAGTGACTTTAAAGATTGGTTTATGAGGCATGATTGAAATCACATTGTGAATGAATGCCTATATGTGTTTTATACATGCATTGAAAAAAGAAAAGTGAATGATACACTAAATTATGTTCTATAGCCATAAAGAAAGATAAGATCCTCTTCGACTTGTCAAGGGCAAATAAAGAAAGATAAGATCCTCTTTGACTTATCAAGGGTAAATCAATAAAGGTAAATTCCTCTTCAACTTGTCGAGGCAAATGAAGAAAAATAAGAACCTCTTTGACTTGTCGAGGGCAAATAAGAGAGATAAGATCCTCTTTGATTTATCAAGGGCAATTAAAGATAATTTCACAACATTTGACATATACATATTTATATCATATCTAATCATTTTGTTTGACATTATTTACTATGATTATGAGCTTATGACAAATATGTACTAAGTGATTGATTTTTTAAAAGCAACCCACTTCAGAAGTATGATTTGGAACTTTAAAAATGAACTGTTATTATGTAATGCATGATCACCTTTTTCTTACTAAACTGAAGTGGTTAGGACGATGATGATGACATTACGATTGTGTATTTAGGGAAATGCCCTACTGAGAATTGTATAATTCTCACCCCTATGTGTTTGTGTTTCCATGTCATCTCCAAGTTTATCCAGAGAATTATGGGGCTACAAAAGGAATTGGATTGTAGTAATTTAGTAGTTGTTGCTTTTATTATGTTGTACTTAGTTGTATGTATATGTTGTAAACGTAACAAAGAACAGATATGTACTAAAGCTCATATGAGAGCTTCCTTTTGTAATAATAAAAAATAAATAAATACCAAATAATTGGATAATTTATATAGATAAGTTATACATGGCAATGTAATCATTTATTTAAAAAAATAAAACATTACAAAAGGGCTAACCTGTAAGAAATAAAATGATTTTTTCAAATTAAATATTTTTTAAAAAAGCATGCACCCATTGCTAAACCCGTAGATAGAAAATAATAAAAATAAATTTTATTTTTTAAAACCCATTGGTAAAATTAAAAAACCCATAGAAAATATTATTTATTTGATGATCTTAGTAATGCCTTTAATGCAATTATACTGACTTATTTTCATTTTTACAACCGTCGGTACACCCATCGGCATTTACTTATATATACCCATCGATAATATTCTCAATGGCCAAAAAATGGTCCGTACTCGTCAATAATCATGTCGGTAATAATTGTATTTGTCGATAAACCTATCAATAACACCATCGGTATTATGCATTTTTCTTGTAGTAATTTTCAAAATATGCATTGTGACGCCCTAAAATTACCAAATAGTGGATAACACCCCTTCTATTAAGTTGACATCCATTCCCTTTAAGGCAAGCAAATCGGGTTACACAAAATAGAAACTTTGGGGGTTAAGTGCACACAATAAAAAAATCCAAGGTGTTGAGTTGTACACAATAGATTATGGAAATGGATGTCAATTTATCATAAATGGGGTTTTGCATCTTTGGTAACTTCAACGTGTTGCGATGCATATTTTCAAAAGTCGTGTGTAAAATGCATGTAAAATTCGGGGTAAAATGTGTTAGAAATAGAATAATTGTAGTATATCTTAGATTGATCTCAGATGATTTAGTTTTATATTAGATTGATTTTATCATTGTGTTCTGAACTTTTTTTGGCTTATAAATAGCCTACCTCATTATATCAATACAACACATCAAAATATGGAACCAACTTCTATGTTTCTTATTTTTTGGGTCTTAATTTCTAATATGTTTTCTAATATGCTATTAGAGTCATGGTACCTTGAATCTAATTTCTTTGGCACGAAAAGTCAGCGTGTAAATTGAACATGACCTAAAGTTCAAGGGATAAAATGTATTTAACCCTATTTTTTATATTGATTTAAAATAGAGATGAAAACTTAACGATGAAAATGTGATTGCAACGAATATAGAAATTATTTACCCACAATTGTAATATTTAAAATATTGAGCATCATATTTATAAATTATTAGTGTATAAAGTGACATCTTTTTGAATATGGATGAAGTTGAGCATCAACATACATGAAAATAAAATCATTTGGTTTTTTTTAACTATTATACTACAGCCTATCGTCACATAGGACTAGTAAATTTCAAGGGGTAGAAAACTAATTGATCTAGAAATTGATTTCATTGTTAAATACATCAAATATAATGGATTAAAAAGAAAAGAAAAAAGAAACAAGGTCGATTTATGTTTTACATGCTAAGATTGTGTCTTGATTTCTTGAGTTGACAAATCTAGTTCATGTGGTCAATTTGTTCAAGTCATGAAAATATGTTGCAATAAGTTCATTTAAATTTTTTTTTCAAAAATTTAATAAGACCTCATAATTCATCAAGAATGGAGCGGAGATAATATCATATTATAACTTAAGAATAAGAAAATTCTACGAGTATCCAAAACTCTTTTGTAAAGATCAAAAAACAATAAAATAAGGTTTTGTCTATGATGCACCACACACTTTATCATTTGATGGCTTATGTTTTAAGGTGTATCTATACACCTATTAGTTATAATGCAACCTAAACTCTACATCTCTCTCCTACACTCCACCCCAACATTTGTTGGCGCTCTCCTCTTCCACCATCTCTTCTCTCACCTTCAACATTTGCATCCTCCACAAATCAACTCCTAAAATTGCTGCTAAGTTCCTTAGGTTGTTGGCCACATGTAAATAAAACTATTTTTCAACTTCCTCTCTATATTTTTGTTTTCATTTTTGCTTTTTCCTCTTTTACTATCTCTCCAAACCATGTTTCAAACTCAAATTGAAAAAGTTCAGAACTTCAACCCATCATAGCAAAGCACTCTCAAAGTCAGGTATGAAAATTTCAGCTCCATTTATAAACACTTTGAATGTAAAATTAAAAGCCCGAAATTTTAATCAAAAAGTTAAATCTGATCAACAAACTAGTTCTCCAGCGAACCAGATTTGTGACGGTCAACATGCCACCACCATTGTCATGCATCATTTATAAAAACTTTGATTGTAACATTAAAAGCCCTAAATTTTAATCAAAAAGTTAAATCTGGATCAACAAACTAGTTCTCCAGTGAACCAGGATTTGTGACGATAAACATGCCACCACCATTATCATGCATCGTTCCCTTAGTTGCAAGAATCGTCCCGCATCCTAATAGGTGCTTTTTACTTGTCATCGGTGGCTGGGGCTTTGATGGAGGAAAGGATACGTCGTGGTTTGTTATAGTGTTACAAGGCACGAGACAGGTGAGGAGTCGAGAAGATGGCAATGTGGCTAAGAGTACCAATGTCGTGGTAGACGGAGCTATTGGGATGTGCAGTGGTGCTCGTGGTTGAGGGAATGACATGTGACAGTGGTGGTTGTGGCGGAGGCGATGTAGATATGATGGTGAAGTTGACCAATAGAGCTATCGAAATATGCCGAGCCACTTCGGGCCATAGGCTGGCCCATGGGCCAATTTATTTCCATGTTCATTTTTAATTTTATAGTTCATGTAAAAATGTTAGTGAAAAAATGCTTTCTTATTCCATTGTAATGGATCAAAAAATAAACTATTTAGTAAGAAGTATTATTATTCTTGCTTTATTTGTAAGAATGATAAATGAAACTTGATTTTTATTTGATAATTAATTTCAATTACTTAATTTGATCTAATAGTGAAGCGAATAAAAAAATATATAATTTTTCTGTCAATATTTGTTATTAGTTTAGACATTTTAAGTTAAAAAATGGGTTAAAAGGTCCAAATTCAAGTATTTATAGCTCGTATATGTAATTTATTATTTAATAAAAAAATTACTGTTTGGGCTATCAAGCAAGCTTAGCCTAAAGTGGGCTGAGCCCATTCAGGTTGGGCCAAATCTAGCCGAGCCAAATTAGGCCAATTTGTATTTTTCCTCATATTTTCTTAGCCTAGCCTACACACTTTTTCGACCATTCAAGCCAACCCATAAGCTCAACCTATTTTGATGACTCCACCTGGAAGGTGAAGAAGAGAGATATACAAAGAGTTTAGGGTGCACATGATGTGATTCGTGTATTGATGTACCACATACATCGAGGGCATAGATATCCTAGCATGTGGTACACCACACTTAACCTAGGATACCATAGCCTTAACCATAAAATAAAGCCTACCTAAACAACAAACTCAAATCTAAAACAAAAGTATGTATTTCAACTAGGCTTGATTTTCATAACCTGTTCTTTTTTTTCTTTTCTTTTTTTGGGTCTTACATAACTTGTTCCTTTCATCCCCTCTTACCTCTGTCTTGCTAGACCTAGACTTATTACCAACTTTATTAGCTTCATAGTCTATTATCGGAATCGGGCTCTTCATGTGATCACGGTCCAAGTCCAACACCTTATCTAGTGCCTCGAGTCCATTCAAAATGCTAAAATTCAAATGTGAGTCACGATAGGCATATATGTTTGACTTATTCATACTATTGCACTTTATATCACTTAATAACTAAGTAATTAAAATGTGACTCTAGTAATTAACCAATACTATTCATGTCATTGAAGACTTTATGTTCATATAGTCATATTGGAGATGGATTCAATGACAGAGCTAAAAAATGAATACCCTAGCACAACTTCTCTTCTAACAACCACCAAGGTTCAACTTCAGCTTCTTCTCTTTAATAGGTGCCACCCCATAGAAGGACTCATCCCTCTATGTTGGGTTTGGTAACCTCTTCTTCTTCTTCTTTTCCCCTTTTCTAGTGTGTTTATGCATGTCTCAGGACTTCTCTACATGAGTTTTGTCTTAATTTTACTTTTGATGAGTATGTCTTGATAGTTGCAGTGTTTGAATTGGAGACGGGGAAAACTAGTTGACATTGTGGAAGTGCTTGATTGCTCACACTTTTATTGTTTGTTGCTATATTTAGTTCATGTAGTGGCTTTGTTGCTTTTTGTATTGTTTCCTTTATATGCATGTGTTTCCTGTTGTGATGTTAGTTCTTTTAGGAAGTCTTCTTTGTATTGTTTTTTATATTTCTTTCTTGGTCATCTCTTTGGCTTTTGTTTGGATTGCTATGATGATAAGATGATAACATGGGAAGCATGTTTGTCTTGTTTTGAGAACTCCATGTTCTTTGCTTCCATGGGCTTGGAGTTGATTGGAAGGGAAAAAAAATGAAAGATTCATTACAGGCAAAAAAACTCAAAGTTATTGCAGAGCAAGGTTCACCTATGTGAATTTTATAAAGATACCTTTGCTACTACCATCAGAGATCATGAAGAAGGTGACGCTAGACACTATAAAGCTATGGAGAAACTTTCTTCTTGACTAAGAATGTATTATTAGGCAAAGTTGTTAATTGCTACTTATGTCTAGCCATCCAACTTGCGGGCTGTTGTATATCGTATCTTGACTAAGTTAGGCTTGGCTTATTTTCTTAGCAATAAAATTACCATTCATAACAAATAAATAAATAAATAAATAACAGAGCTTAAATAAATAAAATCTTTATCAGAGAACATCCATAACATGTGGCATATTAAGGACCCGCATAATGAGAGCTTTGGTACATGAGTAGGATCAAGGCATCCCTTATTGATATCCTTCCAAGCACTCATTATTTGTCTTTGAAATTCATCAATGATATATTGTCTCGTAACACCATGTTGCCTTATGTAGCACTAAATAGAGGCAACATGTCCTTTCTCATGCTCAAACTTATTCCAAAACAAAGGATGAAATGACCAAACAAGTAACTAATTTATTTTATACAATAAACCATCAATTTACATATGGGAAGATTGGCAAATTGATCCACAAATGATTTTTTTTTTTTTATCATAGATCGACTTCAACTTGTCTTAACAAGTAGTATGTAACATTTTGATGTTAAAGAATTATTATTTAACAACTAAGTTAATATAATGATCTTTTAAATACTAAAGTGATATTAAAAAATAGTTATCATCGAAAATGAGAGATTACTCTAAAATATCTAGTATTATTAAATCTAAGTTGGATGGACAATCCAATCGATACACAGTTAAATTTGGCATGCAACTAGTCTGAGTTAAGGTGTGGATCAAGTATGCAAGCGAACTGGCTAGGTTTTCAAAAATGCATTTTAGGACAAATGGGATTTAATTTGAACTCAAGACCTTAAGGAATGCAAACATGTATCCTTACAACTAAATCGTGTGTGTGATTATGTCATGATAATCCAATATACATACATACATATATATATATATATATATATATATATATATATATATATATATATTATACCTAAAATCCGTTAAATTGGTAATTATTTAATTATATCATTTCATTGTATTTATCTAGATTTTAATATATATGTAGTATTTATTTAATTTTGAAGACCCAATAATCCAATGCTTCAACCAAGCCATCATTTAAGGAGTTTGATAACTAAGAAAGTATCAAACAACAAAGTAAGAAATTGATTCTTGTGATGATGAATTAGTTCACTGAAAAATCAAATTAAAAAAAAATACCTCATTGGAAACAATGTCATCCATGAGTTTGCAAATAATTGTCATCATTACTACAATTTTTGGGTCTTCAGTTACCCACTAGAAGGCTTTTCCATAACCAAGCATCCCATCTCGATGAAGGACGTGGCACTGAGCATACATTAATCACAAGATACCAATGCAACACTCATGTACTCATCTATAGTTGGTGTATAATTGCAATTGAACCATTGGGCCTCAACAAAGTAGGCTTAGGCCAATTTTTTCATCTGTGATGCACACCACAATAATTCACAAAAATGAAAGCAATGAAGAGTAGTTGGATGCATTTTGAGTACACACCATGTCTTAAATTTCTCTACCTAGTTCTTAGTTCCTATTCAAAAGAAGAATATTTTTTGGAGAATGTAGAGACATATAGAGTTAACTAGATTTACTATTTTTTTTATAAATTACACAAAATATTTTTCCTTCCTTTGTGTTGACATAATTTTTCCAGTGTCACCTTTAGAATTGGATGAGCCCATAGACTTGTAATGTGTGCAACTCCTCAAGCTAGATGTGATTTTGAGAAACTTTGAAAAAATAAAGTTGGCCTAGTGGTAAACGTTTGATTCAACAAAATCTTGCATGTTATATGAAAAATCATGGGGATGATAACATCACTACACCTCTTATCCTTGCAACATGTAGTAACCTAACACTAGCACCTTGTAACACAAAACAACAATACCAAATTCTTATTCCTCGGCCTTCTTTTCCTTCCTGCCACACTTTCTAGCTCTGGATTTTACACATTTCTTTTTCTTTTCTTTTCACTTTTTCCCAAATCCAAATGTGACAACAAGAAAAATATTTTGTATGACACCAATGTGAAATTTTTTGCACATTTATACAAACCAGAAAGTAAAGAAAACCTTCATGCTTATAATAAGGCAACCAAGATTTTACGTGAATGATATTTTTGAACTATCCATCAAAATATATTGAAATTTGAAAAATAATAATGGCTTATTTATGATACTATTGCAATATAGTTAAGGTCATGAAGCCCTTATTTTCATATTGGACATGGATTCAATAGGAGAGCTTCAATATTCTTCTTTGTTGATCCTTGGGAGTGAGTGTAGCAATCTCCATCTTTGTAAAGAACATCCATAACTCGTGACAAGTTGAGGAATCGCATAAGGAAAGGCTTTGGTACATCAATAGGATTAAGGCATCCCTCATTAGTATCCTTCCAAGCACTAATTATTTGTTTGTAGAGTTCATCAATGGCATATTGTTTTGTGACACTATGTTGCTTCATGTAGCACTGAATTGTAGAGGCAACATGCCCTCTCTCTTGCTCGAACTAACCAAGCAAAGGATGAAACAATCAATTAAGTAATTTATCATATAAAGTATGAGTAATGCTACACAGTCAAAATAATTAGCTATTGTTACATTTTTTTTTAACAAAATCATGATAGTCATTGGATTAAAGGAAGAGGTATAACCCACTAGTTCATTCAAGAGTGAAAATTATGATACTCATTCTCACAACTACACTTAGAAAAAGTTTATGGCTATTTGGCATTTTTCATAAAGCAAATCATGATCAATTTATATATGGAAAGATTGATGACACCAAATTCATCCTCAAATGGCTCTTGATTATAGGAACTCTAACCCGTTTTAATAAATGCTTTGCAATATTTTGATGTTGAATTACAATCATTTAATAGCTAAATTAATATAATAGATTTCTAGATCAGAGATTTTCTTTGCCTTATATTGGATTGAGACAATATTCTCTCACCCTAAATTTTTATGTGAAAAAAATTATTATGATAAAGTTTACTCTAAAATATCTAACAAAGTAGGAAATTGATTATTGTGCTTAATCAACTTCCTGAAAAAGCAAATAACAAATACCTCATTGGAAGAAATGTCATCCATGAGTCTGCAAATAATAAGTGTAGCTTTTACAATTTTTGGATCTTCAATTAACCACCGAAAGGCCTTTTCTGGAGCAAAGCATCCCATCCCAATGAAGGATAAGGCTGAGCACACGATATGCACAAGATACCATTGCAACATCCATGTACTCTCTGTAGTTGGTATATAATTACTATTAGACCATTTGGCCTCAGTTAAGTAGGCTTGCATCAATCTTTTCATCTGGAATAGGATGCACACCACAATAATTCACAAGAATCAAAATATGCATTGAGTTAGATAACATGTCTTAAACTTTCTAGCTAAATCTCAATTCCTATCCAAAAGAAGAATTTTGTTTTTTGGAAAATGTAAAGACACATAAAGTTAGTTTTACCTCATTTTTGGCATAGATTACACAAAATGTTCTTCCTTCTTTAGTCATCTCTTGTTCTATTTCATCAAAAGCATCCAATACTGCTTGGTAGCAATGCTTCATGTACTCTGGCAAAATGTCCATGCAATTGATATCCCACCTGAATTATATTAATCATGTAGAAGATCATCAAAAGGCTTATATATTCAGCTCCTAATCTTTGTCCATAATTCAATTAGGAAACAATTAAAAAGAGAAGTGAAAACATTGCATGCTCAGTTTAAACTTCAAACCTTTCAATTGCTTCAGTGAAAAGTTGTAGCTCATCAAGTGTACCATAAACATCATAAATATCATCAATTGTTGATATCAAGGATACCACCTTTGTCATTACCCTTCTACCAAGTGAGTATTGGGGCTCAAAATACACTCCCAATACCCAAAAGTAAAGTTCCACCAACTTATTGCGAGCAAAAGGCAATTTTCTTGCAAAATCCAAATCTTTCCACCACCTAATTCATTAAAAGATAACCAAGTTAGACATGAACAATTTGTGTGCAAGAGAAATTAGCACTTTATACTTACTTTGGTAAGGGGCTAGTTAAAAACTTACTTTGAAATACTGCCAAGTTCCTTTTGGTGTTGTTTTTGGAGCACATTAAAATCTAATTTGGCCAACAATAGTAGATTTTCATCATGGGAGGGCTCTTCCACATATGTTGAGATGTAATTCCTTGCTACAAGCCTAGGCAAGTTCTTGCGGAGTGGCCGCTTTAAGCTATTGTTAATTTTTGCAGCAAGAGAAGGACTCAATTGGACAGTCATTAACTCAAGGCGTGAGGAAGTGAAAGCAACTGCTTCATCTAATATGTCCTCTTCATGAATCCTAAGATGTGCAGCTTCGTATAAGCTTAACATTCCCTCAACATCAGTACTAAGTCTTTGGTTGAAATTCCCTTCCTCATCCTTGAACTTGTTAAATACATCTAGAGTTCATTCACCAACCAGAATTTATAATTAAGATACTTTAATTATTATATCTTGGCAATCCAAATCAATTTTATGTTTCAATTTGAGTTCATGTGCTCGCTTATATATGTATTATATTTTTCAAACACTTATGATTGAAAAATAATAAAATTCAGTAGTTTAGGGCATACCAGGGGAAACGTTATATCCTTGTTGCCTTAGTAACCTAAAGATAAGCGCAAGAGCGTGAAGGTCTTCATTGAGAGTTATTATACTATTATCAACATAGTAATTGTAAATATGTTGCAACACTTCATCAATCTCACGTTCAAAGTGATAACACAATCCTAAACGTTGAATTGAATCAATTAAGTTAGCAACTACCATAGGTTGTAGTGCCTTCTCATTCACGGGAATGAGCATATCTCTCACTTTTTCTTTTAGTGATATAATATGCTGGTTCACATTTTCATCAACTTCCTGCAATGTTAATCTTTTGTTATTCTCGTATGTTTGCAAAGTTTTGTAGAAATAGAGAGAATGGAAAGACAATTTACAAAGCCAAAGTCTCAAAGAATTTGAGTTACGATGAAGAGTTTCAATAGTCTGTTTGTTTGAGCTTATACAAACGGCTGTAAATTAAATGAGTCTGAGCCAACAAGTTGAACTTGAAGTTCCACTCTTGTAACTAAAGATGTTTTTTAAGCTTGACTTGGGCTTCTTTTGGATAACAATGTGACTTTCTTTAACTTTTTGGAAATTAAAAATCACATTTTTAATTTTTTTTATCCTGTTTATCTAAATGGCTTCTACTTCTCAAAAGGCATTTTTAGTACTTTTAAGAAGTTCAAATATTTGGTTTCTAAAGAACTATTTTTTAAAACATTCAAAACAAATACTTTTGCTAGTATGTATTTAAATTCAAAATAAATCATTCATAAGTTACTTTTTAGAGTGAATTTTTTTTGGGTCATGAAAGTTATTTTTATATAAGCACTTAAATAAGTTATATATCAAAACAGACCCTTGTTTACATATATTAAATGACAAAAACTTAAAATTTGAGGTTATTCTATTTTTGAAAAAATATATATATGAACCATTATTTTAACTGGTTTATAACTTAATTTTCTCTTGAAGTAATTTAATAAGTTTATCTATTTAATATTTAATGGACACTTTTTCTTAAAAGTAAAATAAAAATATAAAGAGACCAAAAAGCACAAAGGTTGGAAATAGGTAAGAAGTAAACAATGTTAAATTAAATTACGATATGCTATATATATAATAACATATAGGTTATTAGTATTATATATACTTTTCAGAAATAAACGTATAATCTTTTCATTCAATATATTTAAATACATTTAAAGCAATTCACAAACTTAATTTTTATATGATGCTTGAAGATATAGCTATATAATCGAGTTTCAATTTATTTTGAACTTATATGCTTTCAAACAATATAATTGATCAAACATTTAATAAATCAAACTCAAATAATTTATAAATAACTCAACTCGTGTGTACGTCTCTAGCAGTGATAAATTCAAATCTTACTATCACAATTGTAATGTAAAAAACAAGAAAAATAATCATATACGTATGTTTGCATATTTTTGCTTTACCGTAAGACTCAACATTAACCCCAAAATATTGGAGGAAAGTCCACATGACAGCTACATCAACAATGCAACATGCAGCAGTCATGCATACATCTCTCATCATCATACTACCCAAAACCCAAAGACCATCCCTTAACATAAGGGAATCAACCGCCACGACCAGCTGATAAATTAGCAGAACACTCACACTCGGAGGTGCCTTTTGTGTAGAAACTATTAAGATGCTTGCATATGAAAAGCTTAAAAGGAATAAATTTTGTTACAACCCACAGAAACACACATTAACAGATAAGAACAGCAGAAACAATAGAGCAGAAAAAACTTGCAGAACACTCATACTCGGAGGTGCCTTCTGTATTGAAACGTAACTATTGATATGCTTGAACATGATAAAACGCTTAATATGAATAAATCAATTACATTACCGTAGATTCTGAAACATATTGAATAAAATTATCTCCCCAAACACTGGGATGAAAATTCACCGAACATCGACGGAAGTTCGGGAGGCATTAGCAGTTGGGGCAAATAGTGATGAAGTTGCTGAAACTGACATAATTTTATTTCTTACCAGGTTATCAATGTCTTTTTTTTTCCCTAAATGAAGTGTGTCGACTTTGTTTTCAAAACTGTATATATTGGATCACTCTATAGCTCTCATAAGCGACTATTTTCAACTATAAAAGGGTAAACTTTGATTGCAGAAGAGCATAAAGTGTCTCACTTTTTATAGCTGTTTCTAATGCAAACAAGAATCAACGTTACAATTTGAAAAATAAAGAGTATTGTTATTTGAAAAATCAAAAAGTGAGTGTCTATTACAACAGATTTTATTATTATTGGATGTGAATGATGGATGAAATGAGTGGAGACCACCATCATCCAAAGAGTAGTGTCGCACAATAAATAAAGAGTAGTGTTATTTGAAAATCCAAAAAGTGAGTCTATTGAACATCCACTTTATTATTATTGGATGTGATAGATAGATGAGATGAATGGGCCACCATCATCCAAAGATAATAAAGTGGGTGTCCATAGATTGTCCCAATAAACACCCACCTTTTGAGTTTTGAAATAATATTTTTGACAAAGAAATGGACTCTTGGCGGTGAGCAAAATAAAGGGTTGGTTTTCGATCTCATGTTAGGCAAGATTAACGCTAAACTCTAAACTTCACATGATCTAAAATTCAAGAGAATAAAATATATTTTACCTTTTTTCTTTATATAATACTTGAATTTGAAATATGATTGAAAATAAATAAGTGTCAAATCATTTAAATCAATCAAGTAATATGAGTATTAGATTTATACGCTACAATTTGATTATTAATGTTTTGCATAGCAGTAATGAGAATATACCAAATTTATGCGAGTGGCATGTTCTTAACAGTGTTCACAGGAGAAGACTTATTTTTTAAATAATTTCAAATTTAGCTTGAAGATATCCTTGCAATACCAGAGAATAAAAAACAACACAATTGATAAAGAAAACACTAACGTTGTGTTTGGTGTCTAAAATTGAGTATGATATTGAAGTTTAAAATTGAAATTGCGTGCCTCAATTATAATTTTTATGTTTAGAATAATATATAGAATGAGAATTATTATTCAATAATTCAATTATATAGAAATAAAAAACAACTAAATTATATTCTTCTTAATTTTTAACATATATCTTATGAATTATCAATTTTAAAAATTATTATTATTATTATTATTATATATATATATATATATATATATATATATATATATATATATATATATATATATATATATATATATATCTCTCTAAATTTTTTATTCTGTCTCATTTATTTGTTAATCATCATGTTACAATGTAAACCCAAGTTAAAAATTTAAAATTCTAAGTGATTTCTAATTCTAAAATAATTGGAATTGGAAATAAATTTTCTTTTATATTATAATTTCAATTTCAACATCCAAATACACCCTGAAAAATAAATGAAAATCGTGAAAGAAATTATGGTACCAAGAGAAATGCTTGTAAGAATTTGTGCTTTGGAACTTAGCATTCAATTCTTCAACAAATGACGAGTGAGGACTAGGCTCAATTTTGAAATTCAATTCCGAGTTGAGTACAAGGCAAGAAGCCTGGTTGAGTACGAGGCACAAAGCATTTTTATTAGATGAAAGCAAAGATACTTTTTCAGCCTACAAGAAGACATAGAGATGTTGAATATCGAGAGAGAGTATGGTTCAAGACTTCCGAGTATAATCGTTGTTACCATAATTTTGACATTATCAAGTGCTTTGTTTTCTTTGGGTGGCTGGAGTTGTTATCCTTACTTATAACACATCAACCTAGAAGAAATCAACAGAAGAAAATTGTCTTCTAGATTCTTTTTAAAAACTGTGTGTTCAAGATTGATCATCGATGATGATGATGATGATGTGATATATACCAGCTTGAAATTTAAGTGGGCATTTAGATGGAGTATTTTCAAAATACAAGGTAATTTAAAATGTGAGGAAATTAAAATACTTCAACTAAATTCCCTTCAATTTTTAAATTTTTTTGTTTGGACAAATAATTACATTTCTTTCATTTGTAAAATACTTTATTTGGGTGCGGTAATTACATTACCTTGATTTTAACATATTTTATTTGAAAAGCATATGATAATTTTTTTAAAATAAGATTTTTTTTAATAATCAAAATTCAACCCATCTAAAATCAATTATAATAAGTTCATATTTCATAAATTATCTTAAATTTTATTCACAAAATATTTTAAATTTGAATTATAAAATTTAATTGTTATATAAATAAAATGGAATTAATGATACATAAATATAACATTATGTAATATAAACTAAATATTAAAAAATTTAAAATGTAACAAAATGAATTAAAAATAACATTAAATGAAAATCTCATAAATATAAAGAAACTACAATGAAATATAATAAAAGTGAAACTTACCAAAATGAGAAAAACATATACTTATACATGTAGGAATTTCCAAAATTTTCTCTTTATATGTGAAAATTAAATTCCTCTATTTTAGGTAGATAAAATTTCTTGAATTCTGCAATTTCTTCTAAGTTAATATTCAAATAGGATATTTTATTATAATGAATTTTAAATCCTTCAAAAAATTACATTCCCCCCATAATTGCTCCATCCAAACGCACACTAAGACGAGTAAGATTGTGGATAATAACTAAATATGACTACGAGTTTATGTTCGATTTAATTTCTTCCATAAAACCCTTTGGGAGAACGTAGCTCCTACCATTTTGCTATAATGGGGCGTGTATAATTTCTATTAAATAAATATTGAAAATAAATTCCAGCTAAACTCATCCATCTCAATTCATCACTCGATCGAAATGTTGGGTGACCGCAATGTGGTATAAAGGATTTTTTTTCTAGGATGTCCAGCTGACGCATTGATTAATTCCTTTGTGTATAGGACATGGGTTTTTAAAGCTACTCTATTTTCAAAATGAGAATCGAACCATAGACACTTGATTAAGGAATAAAAGAGACCCTTATTATCTCATCTCGGCCTCATAGTTATAAAGGATGAAATCCTTTAATTATATATGAGCACACCCTTGTTTTGGAATTCACACAATTTAATTGTGAGTAAATATGATCAATGTACCCAGTCAAAAAAAAAAAATGATCAATGTACTCGCACAAGCAGCAAGTCGCAACTATTGAATGGAGTAAGTGACAAGTGGACTTTAATAATGTTAACTCTATGGAAAAGTATTTGTTGAAGTGATCCATACTTCAATTACTGCTAGTCATGACTAGTTCTAGTGTGAGAAAGTGGTGAAATTAAAATTATTTTAATAATTGATTATAAATATAATTGTTTTTTATAATTAATCATATAAAACTTAATTTCCATTTTGATGTATTAATTTTGAATGGATTTCTGTTTAAATGTAACGATTTAAAAGTAATTTATGTTTAGGTGTATTAGTTTCAAAATAATTTTAAAATGGTATGTATAGTTTATATAATAAAAAGTTTGATATTTTATAGATTATAACCAACTTTTTATAGCTTATAAAATTAAAAAGTTAAAAAAGTTGCATGAAAATATACATAAAACTCATTTGTGAAATTGTTTCCCTTATTTATATTCCCTAACCAAACATAGCCTTTTAACTATAAAAATATTAGAGAAACCGGTAAAGAGTTCATAGTTTTTATCTATGCAATGTAACAAAGTTTTCAATGTTTTACTTGTTAAAAAAATACTATACCCATTTCTTGTAGTGTGCATAATTTAATTACAAATTTATTTAGTTGAACAAATCAACTTGTGAGCTTATGAAAACGGCAGTTGAATGACAGGCCTTAATTAGTTTGAAATTAAAATTTCAATTTGAGATTGTAAGTGGAAAGAAAGTGAATGTATATTATCGAGAGAAATATATTTTTCAAATAGCTCGTAGATTAAATTGACATGTGGTGATCACCGTACAAGTAATTGTAAATTTTAGGAAGCATTCAACGTGATATTAATTAATAATAAATGTATATGGTTACTCAAGATAATGGGAGACACCTCAAGTGAAAGAGATTGTTTATTATGGGAATAAAATGAGTCAATCTTGGCCATTGAATCTTATATGAATGGTCAAAATTGCAACATAAGGTTATGTGACTAATTTTTTAAATGATAAAGTGAACATTAATTATGAGTAAACCTCCGTGACAATTTCTTGAATGACAAATTGGTCCCTGATAAAAAAAAATTATGTTAAGGTCCCTCACAATTATAAAAATAAGACACCACAAGTCCAACTCACTTGAAATCTAATGTGTCATCCACTATTAACATGGCATACAATTTATTAATCTATGTGGCACCCACTAATCCTGGTCATCACCTATTTATTAAAACACACCATTTGATTTTTGCAAACCCTTTCCCAAAACATTCAAAAATTTCACAAATAGCCCATTAAACCCAAACAAAGCCCTAGCTCCTTCTTGCTTTTGTTGTTTCTCTATTTATTCTCTTGCCAAGCCACATCCCCTTCTCCATTGAACCCCTTTTCCAAATTCCTCCCTAATGCAAACCAAAAAGATTAATTTTCAGTGGCAAGTGGAAACACCCAAGTTTATGGGTTCAAGTTTTGAATCATTCATCCACGAACTATGTTAGATAAAAAGATAACGCAAGGAATATGGATGCACATTGAATTGCTACTTCAATATGGAACATAAATGCAAATAGACATTTAACCATTTGTGAATTGCTAACATAGGTATTTAAAATGCTACTTCAGTGAACCATATACTACACAAGATAAACCAAATTATAAGCCAAAACAGAACATTTTGTAGCATTTTCTCATAAAAAACAGAAGCCATGAGACTTTCCTCATGAACCTTATTCATTAATTACCAATCATAGCACTGTCATTTTGTATGGATTTACATATCCATGTACAAAAAACTTGTCAAAAGAAGCACTATCAGTCGCTTTTCCAATTGTAGACTGACAAGAACAAAAGCACATGCTACCCTAGTTATGATGGAGATTCCTCCTTCAATCCTCACCTTCTTACTTTGGAGGATGTGGGTGCCAGTAAAACTCGGTCAATTACCTTCTCACAGATACGAACGGGAACGAGAACTCCATAGATGCTTGGAAATGGGAACGATATTTTGTTAATATTATAGAGGAAGACGTGACGGTGATTATGCGATGGACTGATAATGACATGCGATGGTAGAGGCGAGACACGATGGCTGTTGCAATCGGAGATGGCTTGAGGGAGAACGATTGAAAAGGCGGAATTTGGAAAAAGGGTTTAATGGAAAAGGGAATGTGGCTTGGCAAGAGAACATACGGGAAACGACAAAAGCAAAGAGCGGAAAAGAAAAAAGCGGGCTATGTTTGGGTTTAATGGGTTATTTGTGAAATTTTGGAATGTTTTGGGAAGGTGTTTACAAAAATTAAAAGGTGTATTTTAACCAATTAGTGCTTATTAGGATTAGTAGGTACAGCTTTTTAAGATTGTCACAAGTGAGTGATACATCAAATTCCCAGAGGGACTTGTTGTCCTATTTTTATAATTGTGAACCTTAACATTAATTTTTTTGTTAGAGATCAATTTGTCCATTTAAGAAATTGTTAGAGATCAATTTAGGGGTTTACTCCATTAATTATCATTAATTAATTTTTAATCTTTATCATCTATGTATAGTTATAGGATCCAAAATTGAGATAATTAGATTAATATTTAAGTTGCTGAAACTGACATAGTTTTCTTTCTTTCCAGGTTATCAAGGTGTTTTTTTTTCCTAAATGAAGTGTGTTGACTTTGTTTTCAAAACTGTATATATTGGATCACTCTATAACTCTCGTAAGTGACTATTTTCAACTATAAAAGGGTAAACTTTGATTGCAAAAGAGCTTAAAGTGTCTCACTTTTTATAGTTGTTTCTAATGTAAACATGAAACAACGTTACAATTTAAAAATAATAATGAGCATTGTTATTTGAAAAGCCAAAAATTGAGTGTCTATTACAACACCCACTTTATTATTATTGGATGTGATGAATAGATGAAATGAGTAGAAACCACCATTATCCAAAAAGTAGTGTTGCACAATAAATAAAGAGTAGTGTTATTTGAAAATCCAAAATATGAGTCTATTAGAATACCCACTTTACTATTATTAGATGTGATGGATGGATGAGATAAATGTGAACCACCATCATCCAAAAATGGTCAAGTGGGTGTCCATTGGCACACCTACTTTTTTAGTGTTGAAATAACATTTTTTATAAAGAAATGGACTTTTAGTGATGAGCAAAATAAAGGGTTGGTTTCCAATCTCATGTTAGGCAAGATTAACCCTAAACCATAAACTGTATATGACCTAAAATTCAAGGAAATAAAATACATTTTATCTTTTTTTTTCTATATACAATACTTGAACTTGAAATATGATTGAAAATAAATAAGTGTCAAATCATATAAATCAATCAAGTAATAGGAGTCTTAGATTTATACGTACAATTTGATTATTTTGATTATTAATATTTAGCATAGCAGCAGTGAGAATACACCAAATTTATGCGAGTGGTGCGTTCTTAACAATGTTCACAGGAAAAGACTTATTTTTTAAATAATTTCAAATTTAGCTTGAAGATATCCTTGCAATGCCAAGAGAATAAAAAACAACACAATTGATAAAGAAAACACTAACGTTGTGTTTGGCGCCTAAAATTGAGTATGATATTGAAGTTTAAAATTGAAATTATGTGCCTCAATTATAATTTTTATATTTAGAATAATATATAGAATTAGAATTATTATTCTATAATTCAATTATATGGAATTAAAAAACAACTAAATTATATTCTTCTTAAATATATCTCTCCTCAATAAAGTCTAATTTTTTGTTTTCTGTCTCATTTATTTGTTAATAGTCATGTTACAATTTTTTCAGTAAACCCAAGCTAAAAATTTAAAATTCTAAGTGATATGATTTCTAATTCTAAAATAATTGGAATTGGAAATAAAATTTCTTTTATATTATAATTTCAATTTCAACGTCCAAATACACCTGATGAAAAAAATGAAAATCGTGGAAGAAATTATGGTACCAAGAGAAATGCTTGTAAGAATTTGTGCTTTGGAACTTAGCATTCAATTCTTCAACAAAAGATGAGTGAGGACTAGGCTCAATTTTGAAATTTCAATTCTCAGTTGGAGAAATTATTAAGTGCTCTTAGAACAAGATAAAATATTTTTCTTCTTTATTTATTAATTGACAAATCAATTATTACATTAAAAATATAGAAAAAGTAGGAGATAATAATGACCCATAAAATTTATGTGTTAATTAATAAATATATTAGGATAAATATTTTCTCTTACTTTCAATACACCTAAATATTTCTTTCTGAGTTGAGTACAAGACAAGAAGCCTGGTTAAGTACGAGACACGAGGCATTTTTATTAGATGGAAGACATATAGATGTTGAATATCGAGAGAGAGAGAGAGAGACGCATATTCATGGTTCAAGACTTCCGTGTCGCCATAATATTGACTTTTTTTCTTATTATATTATCAAGTGCTATGTTTTCATAGGGTGGATTTGTTATCCTTACTGATAAGAAATCCATAGAAAAATTGTCTTCTGGATTCATTTTGAAAAATGTGTGTTCAAGATTGATCATCGATGATGATGATATGGTATATACCAGCTTGAAACTTAAGGCGAATAAGATTGTGGATGATAACTAAAGGATGATTTTCTTTGTTTTTGGTTTCCAAAGATATCTACTGTTGAACACATTGATTAATCACTTTGTGTGTAAACCATGGGTTTTTAAAACCTTCATTTAAGAAAGAATCGAACAATAGACTTGATTAAGAAAAGAAAAAGCCTCTTACCATCTCCTCTTGGCTCTGTGGTTATAAAGGACATATATATATATATATACATAGCATGTTCCGTATTGGTCTCTAATGTGAAATTTTCCTTGACATTGATGGTTTTTAGATGAGTAACATAGTCACATATCATTAAATAGTTCAGAATATGGATTTTTTATTTCTTATTTATTTTAGATTTATAATTTTTTTTTTCGATTCGTAAGTGTCTTTAAATTTTTTTGTTCTCTCTGATATGTCTTTAAATTTATTTATGAATAAAGGTTTTTCCTTTCATGTGAAAAAAAACTCCGTTCTATTCTTATTAAGTGACATTATGACAAAAGCTATTAGCATTGTTACTTCAAAATTTGTTAAACGGTGATATTTCATCAAAATCGAGTGGAAAGATAAAATATTAAATTATTTTCATCAAATCAATATCAATATATCAATGTGTGTGTATATATATATATAACACAAGTTTATCCATAAGAAAATCCAACGTAGTAATTCCTCCTTCATTCAATTTGATTAAAAGGAAGTTAATTATTTAATTAAATGATTAAAATAATAACAAATATATTTAATGCATGATTTCAATATACGTTTCAAATATTAAATTATTCGAACATTTATTAGATCAATCATTTATTATATTTATTTCAAATATTACATTTATTTGAACATTTAATGCATGATCTAAACATATAAACATACTTGGTTTCAATTTCCATTCTCATAATGTTAATTATTACATTTCAATCGTTTCAATAAAAAAATTGTCATAACAAATATTATTATTAGATCAATCATAAATGAATATTATTATATCAATCAGAAATTAATTAAAAAACATAACATATTACATCAATTAATGTATGAATCAATTAAATCATAAATATATGATTAAAAAATATAAGGAATATCTCATCAATCAGAAATAAATTGAATCGTAATTATGTTTGTGAAATTATATATATTGATTTGTCGATCATAAATCATTTTGTATCAATATCTTTTTTGTTTAACCTACTATTCTTAGCCTAATCTATTTCACGATTTGTTTTTCTAAATGCAATTACAAAGGAGTTTTTGTGACTCTTGGAATGGTGGAAGAGATTGAGACATAATACAATTGGTGGTACATTCATGTAAAAGTATTTTAGTGGATTGCAAGAGGAGGATCATAAACTATACTGCAAAAAATATTAAATTGATTGCTCTACATTTATATCAAGGTAATTAATTAAAATACAGCCTCCATTGTTTTGAATTTTACTAATCAAGTATGCTCTCTCTCTTTTTTTTTTTTTGAGTAAGTGAAGTGATATGATTAATTCATCTTTAGGTATAGCATCCATTTGAGAGTGGTAGATGAAATAGAATCAGCCATTTTTTTGTTGTTCAATCGTGAACGTTCAAAGTTCTTGAACATAAGTGCTTTTGATTTGAGACTTCCTACAATTGCCAAAGTATACTATAATTACTTTTCATTTTGTCTCCTTTACACTTGTTTTCCTATATATTTATTATTAAATACATGTAACATATTCTATACTCTACATGTAGGGTGGTAACAAGCATTCCTATCCTGAAGATATTTATCGATTCAAGGAAAAGCATTTTCTTTTCAAGGTTCAAGTCAAGATTTAAAATTTCAATTCACTTAGGCCTTGCATGATCCATATTTTGAAGGTATGCAATGACGAGTTGATAATCACTGTATTATTAAAAAAATAAAATCTTGACTCTATGGTAAGTCATACTATACATATATACATACTAATTGTGAACAAAATATTTTTTTAAAAAGAAAAAAAACGTGTTCCTTAATTGTGTCTAATAATAAAATGAATTTTTTTCTATGATGCGGTTACCATTGATGAACAATAATTCCAGAATAGTGACTCAAAATAGTGAACAAGGCAAAAATTTCTCAAACGTTGGAGCTCCATCTTTGAAAAGAAGCATATCACAAGGAGAACAGATTGCCAAGCTTGAGGATACTGTAACACCCTAATTATTAACCCCTTATGTGTACATCATAATTGGCCAATCATTAGATTTCTTACATTTTGATTTCGTATGTTTAGTCATTCGAAAATACTCTAAGCGAAAAGCCTTGTTCGTCAATGCATAACTAAAACTAATGCAACCTATGTGTGAAACAACATTTCCATAATAATAAGCACATAATAGAACAAACCATAAATAAATCCTAGGTAAGAGGTAATAAGTCTGGTCTCAATAAGTCGTTCGTAAGGTATAAAAATTTCAAGATAAGGAAAAAAACATAAATAGGATCAATGGTCTACATGTTCAAGAGACAAATACAAAATATGCAAAAGATAATAATAAAGCCTTTAAGCATGGGTTAGCTCCAGTCAAGAAATCAAGGGACTTCAGCATTCTGGTCCACTGGCTCATCTGAAGATGACACAAAAAAAAAAGGGTGAGAATCCAAAGGAATCAGGAATTAAATGAAAATAGTATAAGTGTCATCGTTATCGTCTCTAGTCACTTCGGTTTAATTACAAAATAAGTGAGTATGCTTTAGTTATTTTAATTAGTTTGCAAATAAAGTCTCGAAGTGATCCACATTTTATGTCTTGTAAAATTTTTTTATTAACAAATAATAATCTAGAGAGCTTGCCATTATTGTCATATAAATCATATAGAGAGAACTTGCATGAAAGAGTAAAAAGAATCAAGACATCACATTTCTCTAGCACTTTGTTTAGTAACATTAATTCTTTTAATGTATCACCCTCTCTCATGTCACCTAAACTAACCGCATCACCATCCCCAGTGATTTTAACTGTCACCTAAACTCTGCATCACCTATCGCCTAGGATGAGCTCAACCTAATTAGCCGTCACTAGATTTAAATGGGCATAGAGAGGAACAACTTCACTTAACATTAAGTTTAACTTTATAGAATCTCATGTTCCAACATCATGTAAAAGTCTTATAGGTTTTTAGGAGTGTATGTACATATTCTTTGTGTATATCAAAGATAAATAGTCAATAATCACAATTTAGTCAAGTATGGCATACAAGTACAATAAGTGGTTACAATTCATCAATAGATAACTAAGGATCATTCATTTTTGTAGCATCACAAGTAACAAGTCTTTTTAAATAAATTGGCTTGAGTGTGATGACATGAATAGCTTAAAGAGCATTCTTTTTCCTTTCTATTTTACAAATGTTTGTAAAAAACCAAGACCACCTTCCTATAAGCATATGCTTTAATAATTTATTTTAAAAAATCTTAAGACTTCTAATTTTTGTTAAAAAGACCTCTAACTTCATAAAATTTCCAAAACAATATCTAACTAAATTTTTCATCCAAAACAGATTTTTCATCTTAATTCCACTTAAGTACAATTCTGCCATTGAAATTTTTAGAATTTACACAAAACCCCAACTTTTGAGAAATTACAATTTGACCCCTTAACTTTACTAAAATTATAAAATGACCCAAAGACTCATTTTTTTTTCCTTCTAAACACATACCTTACTGTTCTAGAACCCATTCTTATAGTTTTACTCCCTAAATATTTGGTTTTTGCAGAAAAACTCCTAAACTTTCTAAAATTACATTTCGACCCCAAACTTTATATATAATTACAAAAATGCTCAAATCACATGTACCTACTCCATTTTTCATGTAGATTCCAAATATGTGGTTAGTTTTAACAATAAAATTTTCCTTGTAGGAGAAACTACCTTGGCTGAATCTATATATTCCAAAATCCAAACTTTTGTAAAACTTTGAAACATAAAATCATGTTGTTCATAAATTTCAATCTCAAAGTAAAATATGATTAAGTTACTAAACATCATCAAAATAGAGAAAAATAATTTTTAGAGATAATTCAATATTTCTACGCGGCCTTGTAAAAATTTCAAAGCTTAATAAGGCTTCTAGCTACTACCTTTTCAACCAATGGTAAAATCCCAATTTTATTACCCTATCAAATGAATTAAAAAAATTCTATAAAAATTCATGGTTGAACTTCAAGATGTCCACAACATCCTAAAAATTTAAAGTTAAAATTCAATCATTTGATATAGCAACAAAATTATACAAATTCAATGCTTCAAAAATTATTGTTCATGTCAAAACTCTAACCTTCTTAGTTTCTGAATTTTTAAAAATAGAAAAAGTCATCAAGACACCTCAATAAAAATACTGAAGATACCTCCATATGTTAGCTTCATCATATAAAAATTTTAGCTCATAATATTTTCTCCATCTATGTGAATAAAATCATATAAACTAGCTGTCTGCTAAATCTAGAATTCCAGGAACACAATATACAACTTCTTTTGATCTTTCAAGCATAATCATTCATCAAAACTCAAGTCTTCTTAACAAAAGTTAGAGAACAAGATAAGATAAGTAAGTTTAAACATAAACCCTACCAAAATATAGTTTTTATTGGAGTTCAAGGAGCCACAAGCTCCTTAAAGTTGGATCTCCCAAGTAAGGAAGAAAAAGCTCTTCTTTTCCTTTGACCACGAATTTGGTTTGCTCCAGAATAGGTAGGAGAAGGCTTTTTCTTGAAAAACTAATGGTGGATTTGTATTTGTTAGGTGAAAGAGCTATGGAAAAGTGTATTTATTTGTTAGATTTGGTGGAGAATTGAAGGAGTTATAGGATGGAAATGGTGGAGGAAGGTGGTGGTGATAGAGGATGAAGATGAGAGAGTTTAGTGGAGTGTTTTTGAAAAATAAAATGTGATTGTGTGTGTGAGTAGGGTGGGTGGCAGCTGCACACTAATGATGGAGAGTGAGTAGTTGAGTTTTTTATTTGTTTGTGGGGTGATTGGATTAGGTTTAGAGGTATTTTAGGAATTAGGTAAAGAGGTGAGGTAGATTAAGTGGAAAATATATTAAAAGACAAGTGTAGTGATTTGTGATATCATCAAATCTCTGTCATTATGCTGCTACACTTTTAACTAGTGGTAATTAGACAATTAGTAACTCTTTAGATATTCTTGAATAATTAAATCCACATTATTTCCTTAATTATTTTGATTAGGCTTAATTAGCATTGTCTGGGACAAAATGGTGATTTTATATAACAACTCTCAGGACTTACACAAACATCAAATATCCCCTCAATTTAACATATCAAATTCCCAGCTTAATAAGGTTCTCATCACTTAATCCTGCATTAAATTACCTCATAGGTATTTTAGTAATTTTATACAAAAAATTTAGGAATTGCAATTTTCACAATGATTGTTATCTAAAACACATATAATCCCCTTCAAACATTAAACTAAACCTTTGAGGATGGCCAAGACTGATTGTCCTTGATTCTCGTGCAAAAATGATCTTAGGGGCATTTTGGTCATTTTACACAAAGGAAAAATCGGGGCATTACAAATACTCTAAGAGATGAATTGTCAATTCAACAAACAAAATTAGGAGAATCTTCAAAGAAGAATAATTGATGAACCAAGCTTAGGAAAATCTCTTTTTTTTTTTTGTGCTTTGCCTAATATTGTCAATTTGATTGGTGCTTATTGATAAATGTTTGTTTCATTTTACATTTGTGGATGTCAAAAATTTTATCCATTAGACTAATTTTAGATTTTAGATATACTTGGCAGTTGCCCAAGTATTATTTTATGGTTTATTATGTTACTTATTTCGCAATTAAAATATTTGACTTAAGCGGCATTAATTTCATTAGTATTTTGTTATGTTTTTCTTTAACATATTTTTTTATATTCACTCCTAATATAGATTCTATATTTATAACTCAAAATTTTAATTTATATTATTTATGATATCACATTTAAATCAGTTTTTATATCATTTGAAAATATCAATTTTTATTTGTAAATATTTGATTTAATATACGTAAATTTGAAAAATATTTTTAAATGACATTTTGAGGGCCAATTAAAGGCTGATAAATAAATAGATAGTGCAGTAGCAATAATTTCCAAAAAAAAAAATCATTACTAAAATTTAAAAGTATTTCAAATGTTAAGATATACAAATCACAATGATTTCTCAAGAATGATGAAATCAAATATAACCAAAAAGTATAATAAAAGATACAAACATATTATGTTTATCAATATTTTCATAATTGATATATTTTTTTACTAATATTGATTCTCTAATACTATGCTTTAATGATACCAATTTCATGAATCTGAGATAATTTTCAATTTTTATGAATTAAAATTGGACAACTGATATCAATTGCTCTATCATTCTTATTTGACATTAACTTTTTTTTATCTTATTTAATATTAATTTTTTATATTACTGTTACTTAATATATCATATTAATATGGTATCAAATTTCAATTTATATCCCAAAAATTAAGATTGTCATTATTGTTATATTCCAATATCCATTTTTTTCTATTTGAAAATTTAATATCATATCGATTCAATAGTTTTTATTATTGAGATCAATTAAATAATATATTTAAATCAATTCAATGTGATTGTAATATAAATGATTAAATCCAAAATATGATCCAAATCTCAATTATATATATTGATTTCATTGTAAATTAATTTATTTATGAACCCTAGAAAAATTTGAGTTGTTTAAAAAATTAAGGTTTGACTTATATTGCAATAGAATTATTTACGAACATTATTTATGAACCTAAAAAAAACAAATATGAGATATAAATATAATATGTAGATAAATAAATTAATTGATCGCAACTGTATGTTAATGGATAAAAGATTATACTATTTGAAATGATTAATATGGATTAGTATAAATATTTAATTTAACTTATTTAAATAATAAAAATAAAGTTTTAAAATTTATTTTGAAAACATAATTGTAGAGTAATTTGTGTACTTTTTAAAAATCATTTTATGCATTGTCCTTGATATTAAATTAAATCTCTCAAATAATTTCAAACATATATGAAATAAAATAAATTATCTAATTAATAATAAACAATGAGTATTTTATCATTGACAATACATAGACTTCCAATCAAATAAAATAATAAAAAATCTAAATGAATAACACACAAATGTTGCAACTTATATCAATTTGTTGTTTCATTTTAATTATTTAAATCTTTAAGTCATATCAAATTAATCTAATATCAATTCTAATGTTATATCCAAGAGATTTAATGTGATATTATTCTTATACTGCAATCATTTTTTCTATTTGAAATTTAATCATTTGATATCAATTCAAAAGTTTCCTATTTTAAATCAAGTAGTTTTTTTAAAATCAATTTAATGTTAAATTAATTTTTATTAATTTTATTATTTAAAATTATTAATATTTACTTATATTAGTATTTAATTTAATTCATTCTAATATAAAAATATTTTTAATATATATATTGCAAGAATAACATTTTAAAAACATACTTACACACTAAGAAGATACATGACAAACCCAAAAAAATCTTTTAAAAAGAACCAATTAAGTTTATTTTGATCAGAATAATTTGTATTTCTTTTATAATTATATTCATTTGTAAAATGAGCCATATTAAATTCTTATTTAGCAGAATATTGCTCACATGACAAATAAAATTGTAGAATAATTTTCTTATGGATATTAAAATCCTAAATAGCTAGGTGATGATACCAAATATATAACACATGGGTGATAATAAATAATCTTACATGGGTGATGCAAGCATATAAATTGAATAGATAATGATTAGTGTATTGAATGTAATGATTTATTTTAATAAAAAAATCTTATTTACCTTTTCATTAATATAAATACAAGAGATTATTTAATTGCTCAAAAAACCAATAGAATAAAAAATTTATATGAATTTTACAACTTATACTTATTGTTACAATTTCATATCATAATTGTATTTAAGCTAATTGAACAACAAAATATTCAATGGTACATCTTATAATATTACAATTATCCTTTATTAGGATTATTAATATATTTTTTTAATATTACAAGTATCACATGAGTAAATATATTAGTTATTTATTTTCCAAAATCATATGTATGATAAATCATATAAAATTAGTATATTATAATTTAATTCAATTTTTAATATATATATATATATATATATATATATATATATATTTACTCTATCAATTTCTTAGAATTTATAAACGGGTAAAAAACTAGTTATATGAAAATTTATAGATAGATTTATGATTTATCAATTAATCTACTTAGTAGAAATTTCTAATTCAGTGGCTGGATTAATGAAATTTTATATCTATTCTTAGCACTTATGTATTTATTTCACAGCACCCCATTGAATTATAAGTTTATTCCTTACTAAGTTTAAAATATCGTACCATGATTCCAGGCAAAATATAAGATTAAAATTTTAATAGATCCTGTCAAGTGTGCCAAGGACCATAATTGAGGTCTGCTGCAATTAAAGATACAGCTAGCGGTTAGCTTGTATCGTGTTTTAAAGATATTTCAAAAGGTCTAAGTCTCACATTAAAATTTGTAGAAGTTTTTATATATCAAAGTTGGTTTTGAGAATTATAAAAGCTAGCAATCAGATAGTGTGGGCTCGCATGCCGAATTTTCACCTATTTAAAATAAAAGAATAGATGTGCACAGGTTTTGCATAGGGTGAACAAGCTAGGGTCATTCGTGTATTCCAAATCAAGGTGAATATGCAAGGGATCTTAACGTATTCATCCTATATAAAAATTGTCCATATTTGTAGCAAACGTTAATTTAGTTTAGATTGATAGATAATGTATTTTTTTATTTTAAATAGGTAAAAATTCCCTCGCACACATAGACTAATGCCTGTATTTCTTTTTTAATGATTTACGGTACAGGGCATAAAATAGCCCAAGGAAAGAAAACCAATGACTAGCGCCAATATTAAAGGCCCATTTGGCACACCTGATAGAATAATGACTGATAATATAAGACTTGATAGAATAAGACTATAATACAAGGCCTAATAAACTTTTAATACTATACAATATTTTATATAACACTTTATAAGATATTACATTTTATATTGACGAATAATTATAATACTATAAGTAAATATTAAATAAAAATAAAAAATAATAAAATAGACATTTTTATTAAGTATTATATTTATGTAAATATTTATTAATTAAAATTTAATTTACATTAAATATTATTATATATTTCAATATTTAATAATTATTTATTATTTCAATAGATTATATAATTTTTTATATATTTTAATATTTTCTATTTTTAACCATATTTATTTAAACTTAAATTATTAATCCTTACTTTATATATTACATATTATTTATTATTTATTTAAAGTATTTATTAAATATTTCTTATTTTATTTTATTTATTATTTATTACTTATATATATATTTACTATATATAACTAAATTAATACCATGTATTATTTTTATAATTTTCTTTTATTTAAGAATTATTTTATTTTAATAAAATATTAAAAAATAAAAATAGCCTTATAGGTAAAAGCTAATCATGTCTAATTGTCTTCCTATGTTGTACTAAGTTATATAATATTTTGACGTATAAGGTGATTATAATGTATAAGTTCATACAATACATTATTTACATCACATAATAGATAAGAGTATAATATATAATATTAGTTTATATTATCATATCTAATATATCATACTAAACACCCTAAAATTTGTTATATGCATTCATTTATTAATTTATTTCGAGAGGAATCTCTTTTCTTAGTAGATTGCAAATACAAATTTGGTATACTATGAGTAATTCATGGCGCAGAAATATTAAATGGCTCGTATGGAATTTCACAAAACGACATTCGACAACTGAAAAAAGAAAAGAATTAACTGTGTTTGTGGTTTGTTTACATTTTCTCCCTCTACAATTGACCTTCCAACACCCACGTGGTTGGTCAGGTAACCTTTTCGCTGCGATAATACGAAAGAATTTTTGTATCCCCAGGTATTGCGCCCATGGCTTGTATATACCAATTGAATCGTATGCAGGCAAGCATGACCATGCTAGATCACATGGTTTGGATCATAGTATTAAAAATTGGACTGGAATGCCATAGAGGTAATTTTATTGGATAAATTTTGCAGTTAACATAGTCAAAACTAGGGTCAACTGGTTAGTTTTTATCGAACCAATATGAACTACTTGGTATCCACAATCCACCAACATGAAGGAATTTTTTGCCAAAAATTCCCTAGCAAGGTTCGAACCCCCTTCCTCAAGGGGAGCAACAAGCGCCTTTGCTACCATGCTAGTGATGCTTCTTATTATTTATGTTGCATTTAATATATATATTATACATTAAGAGGCCACTATGTGAAATGTTGAAAATTCTCAAAGTCAAGTGGGAATCGAACCTTGGCAATGGCATTACTGGGAGCATGCAACAACTACTAAGCCAACCTTGTTGCTGCTTTTATGTGCAATCAATTATATATATATATATATATATTAAGTTATATTTTATATAATAATTTAATAAAATTCGGTTAAATAATTTAATAAATACATCAGGTTTAACAGTGAACCGTCCCCTGACTTGAGTCAATCACCAGGCTAAGTCTTAAAACTATGGTTTGGATTAGTGATGGAAGGTTTGTCATTAGTAACTGATATAGGTTAAAGAGTTATATTATTTATACTCATTTTATGTGAAATATCATTTCAATTTACCCTATTTAAATAGTATAAATCTATAACTCAATGGCTAAAGTGATGAAATCTATATTATCTATCTATACTATTAATACTAGTTTATTACCCATGCGATCAGATGATTAATAGCAAAACAGTTATATTGAATATTAAAATCATTTATCTACATTTAAATAATTATACCATTTGCATCAAAAAATAATTATACTCCATACATAACTATGTATAAAAAAATTATTGGATTTCTTTAAATAATTATATTAATTCCTATACAATGCAATGTTAAATAAGTAATTAGAAAAAAATAAAGTACTGCAACAAATAAATAACTTGCCAAACCCTCATGTAGAATACATGATCTGAAAGAAAGAGAACCTATACAATCAAGGTCTTCTCACTCATTTTTTTTTTATAGGAATCTAAATATCTAAAATAACATTAAAATAGGATTTGAAAAAAAATTTATAACGTTAATGTAGGATTTGAAACATTTAATTTAATTAAAAAATAATTTAATTCCTATCTTCTCACTCATGAAAAAATTATACAACGATTTGAGAAAAATTAGATTTGAAAATAATTTTAAAAAATAATATGAATTAAAACTACTCGAGATTTGATCTCAATAATCATATATTGTTTGAAAAAATAAATCTGATTTTCAACATTTGAATAATTTGATAATCGTTATATAATCTGATTGTTTGTTGATTATTTGTTGCATTATATAATTTTTAGATTATGAATATTTGAAAATTATGATTACTCATCATTATTCATAAATAACAATTCAGAAATAGTTTCAAATTACAAATAATTTCATATATTCTCACTCATTGAAAAACTTATATAATAATTTGAGAAAATCAAATTTGGAAATAATTTTAAAAAAACTGAATTACAGCTAATCGAGATTTGATTTCAATCGTCATATATTGATTGAAAATATTTAATTTCAGCATTTGAATAATCTGATAGTCGTTATATAATCTGATTATTTGAAAATTATGATTACTAATTATTATTCATAAATAACAATTCAAAAATAATTTCAAATTACAAATAATTGTTAAATCTAATATTCAATGTAAAATCATGATTTTAATTTGATTATCTAATCAATTGTTATATACTCTAATAATAAGATAATTTCAGTCATAATATAATCAGACTATATAATATGATTCAGATTTTTAATCATAAATTAAGAATTTTTTTTAAATCTTATCAATCGTTATTATTAATAAGATTTTTATCACCACCATGGACGTTATGTAATCAACTTCCTTTATCAATCTGATTATTTTTCAAATCATTATTTAATCAATCATATATTGAACAATAAAACATTTGATGATAAAAAACAATGACAAATTAAATTTGTCCATGACAAAATACGTAACTATAAAAGAATGAACAACCAATAAAACATTCAATTTGGAAACTATTGTTAATTTTGATAAGCTTCAAACAAAACAATTACCTCATATAGCTAGTCTTTCTCCTCTTAACAACTTTCCTCATTTCAATTGTGGCCATGTCTAATGAGACTGTAAATGGCTTTACAAACCAATCTTCAATAGACAATGGCTTCGATGGAGTAACTTGTTCAAGATCATTGGAGTTTCTTGACAGAGAGCATGAATCTTGTAGGTCATACACATACACATAAAAGAATTTTAATTGGAATCAATGAAATAATTTATTTTAAAACATAATATAATTTTAAATATTTTCTATATAAATTAAAAAATATTGTTACCTTATGCAAGTCAGCACCTTGAGAAGCAATCGTAAAAGTCCTGAATTATTAGGTATGAATGATCGATAGTAGAAAGGAAATAATATATAAGTTAATATAATTTTTTATAATTGGATAAATTCAAGGAAAAAAACTGTATATACTATATACATTATCAATATTGTATTGGCAAATATATGTTCATATATACATGTATTACCTTAGCAAACTTTCATTTTTCCATATTTTAGAATAACACGCAGTCTGTTGAAAGGTGTTGTTCATTTGCATTACAATATTTTTAATGTGTTAATTGATAGAATTAATAATCAATGAAGTGTAGTTTACCAAACCATCTAGTTCTAAGATGATTTTGTTGCACTTCTTTCCATCAATGTCGTGATTCTTCATGTTCCTCTTCTAGTCCTCAATCCAATAATATATACAATTATGAAATAGTTAGGAGTGAATTTTTTCAAAATATTGGTTGACAACAAAGTAATCATGAGCAATTATATGTAAACTATTACTCTTACTAATCAAGTGGGCTTCTTCTTTTATCTCAAATAGGATAACACTATTAGGATAAATTGAAAACCATTTAGCGGTATTAAAGAGTCTTCTTCAATCATTCTAATCTGTGTATCATTGTCAAAGAATATCCTAAACTTATGCCTGGTAGCCTTGTATTTCACTTTATTGACATCAACAGAGAAATTAGATAAAAGGTAAACTTTTCCTTGATAATGTCATTTTCAAACATCTTTATATGTTGAGACTTAATTGTTCATGGATTCAATCACCCTAAACAAAATTAAAAATATGAGATTTTAGAAAACATACCATATAATGAGATAAATTTAACTATTAATAATAACACAATATAGAACATAATATGATAAAAAAAAAAGTGCCTCCTGGTCCACCACTACCATTTCTAGATAAGCTGTTTGACTTTTGTTTGTGAAATTTGGAATAGCCCACAACCTAATGATCTTGACCTTAAGCCTCCATACTTTATGTTTTGGGCTTGTAGTTACATCTTTTACTGAATCAAACTTCGATGACATTGTGTAACATGATCAATATAGAATGACAAAGGGTTCTAGACAGTATGCTTAGATAAATCGCTTATATCATTTTGTAAATGAGAATAGCTAATATAAGTAGAAATGATGATTAATAATCAAATCAAATCGCTTATCACTTATTGTTTTATGAAAAATATGATATGATTTTTTTTTCTGAAATCGTATTTCTATAACAAAAAAATGATTTATTTGAAAAATAGATTCCTTTTAAGAAAAATAAATCTCATTTTTATATATGATTTTTATTGTATATGCAAAAGTCAATTCATTGCAACATACAATCATGCTATTAAATTAAATATTTAGCATGTCATTTTGTATATGGTATAAGCGATTTATTGAGCATATTAAATCAGATTTTTTATATTAAAAATCTAAATTTTATTGCTATAAAAAATGACACAATTAATGTATTCTCATAAAATAATATTTGAATCCTATTCCTATAAAAAAAATGATTTATTTGAATTTATATTCCTATTAAATTAAATATTTAACATGTGATTTTTTATTAAAAAATCTAAATCCTATTCCTATAAATGCTGATGCAATTAATGTCTTCTTATAAAATAATATTTAAATCATATTCCCATAAAAAAATATGATTCATTTGAAAATCAGATTCCTATTAAATTAAATATTTAGTATGTGATTTTTTATTAAAAAACCTAATCCTATTGTCTCAAAAATTGACTCAATTAACGTCTTCTTATAAAATAATATTTGAATACTATTCCAATAACAAAAAAAATTGATTCATTTGAAAATCAAATTTCTATTAAATTAAATATTTAATATGTATTTTTTATTAAAAAAAATCTTAATCTCATTGCTACAAAAACTGATGTGAATCCTATTCCTATAAAAAAATTTGATTCATTTGAAAATCAAATTCCTATTAAATTAAATATTTAGTATGTAATTTTTTATTAAAAAATATGAATGCCATTTTTATAAAAACTGACACAATTAATGTCTTCTCATAAAATAATATTTGAATCCTATTTCCATAAAAAATCTAATTCATTTGAAAATAAAATTTTGATTAAATTAAATATTTAATATGTGTTTTTTCTTGGTTAAAAAATCTTAATCCTATTGTTATAGAAACTGACACAATTAATGTCTTCTATATAATAATATTTGAATTCAATTCCTATAAAAAAATGATTCATTTGAAAATCAGATTCCTATTAAATTAAATATTTATTATATGATTTTTTTTAATTGAAAATTTTCAATCTCATTGCTATAAAAACTAACGCAATTAATGTTTTCTTATAACATAATATTTGAATCTTATTCCTATAAAAATAAATCAGATTCATTTGAAAATCAGATTTCTATAAAATAAATATTTAGCATGTTATTTTTTTATTAAAAAAACTAAATCCTATTACTATAAAAACTGGTGCAATTAATATTTTTTTTCATTGGTGGGAAACCAAATGACTTGGTTGAATGACATGACATCCATTATCTTTTTTGCAAAACCTGGTTTTAGAATTATATATATAATATATGATATGATATATGGTTTAAGAATCATTAATAGAAAAGTTTAATGAAATAATGACACTTGGAAGCTTGATTATGCTTCTCTTGAAATTCTAATTCTATTTTTACCTAAAAAGAAAAGTTTTTGCAAATGAATTCAAATATCTTTTTACTCTACTTATTTTATGAGATTATCTTTTCACTTCATTCTTTTCTCACTCCACTAACTTAATAGCCTCTATTATAGCAATAACTTTTCAATATATATCAGATTAAATTTACATTATTTATTCTCTCATATGTTTAATTAGTTCTATTTAAAGAAGTGGTCAACTTATTTATTCTTCATTATATATAAAAACTTAATTTAAATAAATAAATAAATTATTCTGAGAGTTAAAAAATTGGCAAATTCTTCCATGTTTTCTTGTAAAATCTTAAAACATCATGAATATCATTTTTCATTTTTAAACTTGAATAATAAATCATCATTTTATTTTAAATTATATTTATAGTTTGTATTTTTTTTAATCATTATAGCTTATTCATCTCCAACTGTAAGAACAACCATTTATTTTCAGAGAAAACTACCTACATTAGGCATTGAGCTTAATTTTGGATAGAAGAGTTTAAATAAAAAATCTTTTTCTTTTGCAAAGTTCATTATGTAATAATTATTATTCATGCTATGACACTTGTAGGGGTGTGGCTGCAACTAGAGAGCTAAATGACAATATTGTTACGCATATCTTTTGAAGGCTATTGAATTTGACAAAGGTATTAAAATCTTAATTGTTCTAATTCAAGAAGTTTATCTACTTTGAAAATTTGCTTAATTTATTATAAGGCTAAAGATAAAGGAGAAAAGAAATAATTTTTATCTATTGAGTTATTTTGTTCTCATATGGTAATTAAAAATAGTTATACTTACAAATTGAATTAAATTTTCATTAATGTGTTATTATAAGGAATTTGTTTGGTTGAATTTTTCTTGAAAATTCATTTATTGTTCTCCCTCATAAAAGAAAAAGGAAAGGAAATGAATTACTGTAATATCCCAAAGTAGATACCTTTAAAAAGGATATGCCTAAGCTCATAAAGGATTGGATAAAGCCTAAGAGACATTTAAATGCCTTAAAAAAGAAAAAGAAATTGTATATCAAAAATAAATAAATCAAAAGAATGAATAGATATAAATCTCTATTTTAAATTTATGTGAAATAGTAAATCATGTAAAATCTGAATTATAAAAGAAAATATCATTCCCAAAAGGAGAAAATAAAATATAAAATTTATAATAATTTTGTGCATCAATCTTTTCTATGCCAATGTTTAGTTTTTATTTGAATTTGATATTTAATCTTTTTATGATATTCAATTTGTGTTATGACGTTTGATTTTAAATTTTGAAAATATTATCTTATCAAAATAGATTTAATATTGTTTATAATAATCGGTACTATTTATTTTTAAACTTTAAAATATTATCTTATTAAATCTATTAGATTCAATATTGTTTATGATTATCATTGATATTAATATTTGTATTAGTATTGTAGATATTGTTAGAATTAGAAAAAGATATAGCATATTAAATTTTCCTTTTTATCACATATGCTCTTTATAAATTAATTTTTATATCCTTTCTAAGATTATGATTTATTTATATATCTATCATTTATATTTATGGTGTAAATGTCAATTAGGATTTGATAATATATATATATATATATATATATGTATATGTGTGTGTGTGTATGTGTATAAAATTTGTAAAATGTCAATTTGAGATATGTTTCTTTCTTTCATTAGAGATTGTAATTATTCTATAAAGATTTGATTATTAGTGTATATATAGTATTCAGATACTACTTTTGTAATAATGATGTTAGCATAAAGTATTTTATATTGATAATAGATATAATTTTTAAGTAGTTATAAAATAGTCAAATACTTTCAAATATACAAATATATAGAATTAAATGAATATGTCAATTTCATGAAAATTTGAATATGGATAAATCGATAGTTTAAGATTTTCAAAGTAATTGATAGTTAACCAAAATCATAACCATTGTGATTTGAAAATGATTTTTCAGGCATTGCTGAATTATAATGATACTTACTTGAAGATATTAGATATTATATATATTTAACATGTATTATGAAAATAATTTGTTAGATATCATTTTTATAGAGAATTATTAGATATTTTTAAGAAGTTATTAATTATTAGAATTGAATGCAAAATTTGTTCATCATGTAAATTATTATTATCATCATCATTATTATTATTGTTGTTGTTGTTGTTATTTCAAAAGGGAAACAAGTACATAATGTGAATACAACCAGGTATATGTTATTTGTTTTAAAAACCTCATTAGCTTTTCATGATAGTATATATGCAGATATATTTGTGATACAAAAGATAATTAAGAGATATGTTAGGATAGTTTGAATTTGAATTATCTAAGTAGTTGCAAAAGATATGATTAGATTTAATCTAGTTATTATTCTTATCTCATTGTTGCTTATATCACAGTTAGTTAGGATACATATATAGCCAAGACCTTTAACATAGCCTTATTCTTATACTGTAAAGTATGACCCATGTTTAGTATTTTACAAATATCTTGAGTTGTAGATGTCTGATTAACACGATATTTGTGGCATTAGAAAGATAACTCAATTATCTACAAGTGCTATTTCTAGCCTTGTGGCCAAATTCCAACTGCAATGGAAGTTAAAGCCCTAATAAAAGTTAAAAAAGAAAAAAATAGAAAAAAAATTAAAAAAAATTTGTTAGTGATATCTTCCATCTCCTGATATATATTTAGCATATTATAGTACTCTTAAACATTCTTTTCAGAACCCTAGCCACCCAAAGATTTTTCCTTAGAGAGAAAGACGTAATTTCTCTCAAACCATTAATCTCTTAGTATCCTCTCACTTATCCTTATATGGTCATGAGTTTAATCTTTAGGTTATTGTGGCATAGTTTTCTCTTCTCATTCAATTCCAAATTATTCCTTATTCTTGTCTACAATTCCATGGCAGTTGAAAGTGCCTTTTCAATTTCCAGTATCATGTAGGTAGTGGTCATGCACTCTTGTCAATGAACAGTGAGTGGGTTTAAGCTTATGGCCATATTTTTTGTCATTATTAGTATTTTCCTAGCATTATATAATTTGTTTATGAAATTCTAGAGTGACTTGTACCAAATACACGCTTTCATGAATTATGCCAATTTTAAGAAAAATTATTATTTTTCACAATTATCATGAAAAATTTATTTTAGAAAACTCATGGGACCATATTTGATACCATGCATGTTATAGAATATCTCTTTCCAGTTTATGAAATTATGATATCTTAGTTTTATATTTAGGTAGAAATATTGATTACCTTATTTTTAGACTATGGATTTCCTATTAACATTTTAGAACATTAGATATGATTTATTGAAAGTGTTAAACAAAGTATGATTCATAACAATTGTCAATACATACTCTGGCTTCTGAAATCACTATGTCTATAAGCTAGTGATTTTTTGGACATGATTTCAGAACATTAGTTACCTAAAGTCAGATTGTTAGAATTATATAAATTCAAAACTTTCAGATTTATTCAATTTAATTGCAAGATATTATTTTTTTAGTTATTACTGAGAAACAAAATAGCGAGTTAATGGTTGCAAGATTGATTGTTAACCTTGGTACCAAGTGATTAGCTAGAGGACTAGCTCACCATAGTAAAGAACCCAGTGTGGTGTCCATTTATAAGACCTAGTTAGGTGGCTATTTAGGATTGGCTTAGATTTAGCTAAGCTAGATATTTATATATAGAACACTCTAGTTTCTCTACTAGTTATTGCTATGTATTTAGTTAAATTATTGTTTCCTCCTTTATATAGTTACAGTGGGTACTAGTTATTACCCAAGACTCTATAGCTTTGCAGTTGTTCTAGTGGTGAGCTTCACTTTGTAGTGAAGTTTAAATTAGGATCATGTTAGAATAGGTACTCCAGGATAGTGTAGGCAGGGTCTTTAGACATCATTTAGCATGCATGATTATTTTAAGGTTATATTATTTTATCATAATGATATTTTATATAATTTCTTTCAAGAACATGATTTAAGATTGTCTATTTCAGTTATGGATTTTGGAATGATTTGGATGAATTAAATATTTTATGCATTTTATTAATAAAGTTTTCAAGAAGTTTTAAGGAATTTTATTTATTAAATTATTTATTTATTTTTATGATTTGTTATGAGTATTAATTTAGTAATTTATTATGCATGATTGCATGAAATTAATTCCAGAAGGCTTCCATAAGGGACATATCCCTTGTGCTGGTCACGATTTTTAGGTCGTGACAATTACTTTATCGTTTAATTCTTATAATTTTATAATAAGTTGTTAATGTTGAATAAATTTCTACAAAACTTTTGTAAAATCCTATATTTTCTCAAGTTAAAATTTGAAAATTATACTTTTCATTTTTGTGATATATTCATTTCTCATCCTTTTAGTTTTTCATTATTTTAAGTTATCCTATACAACCATTTTTCAATTATAACCTATCAAAATAAAATAATTTTTTATAATGTAATTTTTTCGTTATACTTTGATAGGAGGATCTGTTGACACTAGTGTAAGACTTGACATATATTTTTTTATAACTTTTAATGGAATATAGTTTTTGTCAATCAACCATTAAATTATAACTACATATCATGTTGACTGCCATCATGAATTGCAAACAAATCAGACACTTATAAGATTGTGATTAAACAATTCTTATTTAAATATATTTATAAGGTATTTATTACGTTGATTTATATGTATACAAAAAATGTATCAAATAATTTTAGAATAATATAAAATTTTATAGAGATGATCTATAAATATAAACTTTCAATCCAACAGTGTGCTTTTTACAAAAATCTTGAATATAAAAAGTTATCCAAGGTGTAAAATATGTAGCAAGTGTTACATCAATGTAAACAGATCTTTTCTCATATATAATATATAAATTCTTAATAATTAATAATTATATAATTATATTCACATAACTTATACCCGTGCAATGCACGAATACACATATTAGTATATTAAAGCTCTTCAAATAAAGTTGCCACAAGGCATTTTCTCCTAAATTAGATAATTTTAATTTTGTTTTGTAATTTTATTTTTTCTTTTTACTTTTTATTTACCCACCCAACTTTATTTTATAGTTAATATTCATTCTAATGTGTAATTATTATATTTAAAATTATACCTTTAATCAAAATATAGTTATTGAATAATAATGTAATTGGCTGTGAATTCACTCTATCAATATAATTTAAAATTTACTATAATAGTGTTGCAAAATTAATCTTTCAACATTAATCATACAATAATATTATTCAATATTGTTATAAAAATTAATATTAATATTTTATTTTTTAATTTAGTAAAATAAAAATAAAAATAATTATGTCAATATATTAGGTCATGATAATATTTTTTTAGAATTAAAATGTTTACAATTTTTAAGCAATATGAAATCAAATTTTAATTTAAAAGTGGACAAATGAATTTTTTTATTTAAAACTATTTATTAGCATTTGTTTAAAGGAATAAATGGCCTTAATGTAATCAAGTTGTACATAATAATATTGATCTTTTTATCTCCGGAATTCATGAGGTTAATATTTAAATAACTACATTAATCGGTTAACTCATGATACTATAGATTTTGTGATTCAAAATTTGATAATTAGTTTGCTTAATGGTCATAATAAAATGTAACATTTAATTTATTTTTAAACAGAAAAATAATTTCAATTTTATAATCATTTAATATGTTAAAATTGTGATGAATTTTGTTAGAAAATAATGTGTAAAATTAAAGTGGCCATAAATTGTAATACACGACGGATTAATGTTATATGATTGATAATGTGAAAAATCATACACTAGCAATGTATGAAAAAATCTCTTTGCAATAATTAAATAATAATTAAAATTAAGTAATATTATTGCACACATTGATACTAATATTTTAACTTTGATTTCAATTTCGACTGAAATTGAAATAATTGTGTTAATTTATTAGCTAATAATAACGTAAATTTTGGTTTTTTTTTTCGAAAAATCTACTTAAAATTTAAAAAATGTAAAATTAAAATTTACTTTAAAACAAAAATAAAATATTGTTGCCTTTAATTTGTCTAATAGTTAAGTTTGAACGAAGAAAAACCTTAACATCATCAAGAAAAGTTATTTTCATGTGACATTTCATTTAATTATGCATAATAATATTAATCAAGGTATCTAAATTTTATAAGGTTAAAATTGAAATAATTAGATTAATATTTTAGTTCAGAATAATATGGCTTTTGTGATTTAATTTTTTATATGTCTTTTGATGGAATTTTTTTAAAAAATGTTAATTAGGTTTACTTTTAAACCTGACAGATAAAATATTTTTTGAAATAATTTAATAGTACATTTTGTTAAAATAATGTGTAACTATAGTATGGCTATAAGTTACAACACATAACATATTAAAAAATAAAATTAGACTAAATGGGAATCATAAAAAAATGACTAAATGACAATTAATCTTAACATATCAATTCCTTTGATCTGATAAGAATATTTCTCACGTAAATAGTGAATTATTATAGTTTAAAAAAAGATAAATATATGCACTATATTAAAAAGATTATTAACAATAAAAAAGAGTAAAATATAAACCCACTATAATAAGTCAATTTTTTTAATCTAGATGAGCCAAATATATTTTATTTATACATAAAAGTTAATATGTATAATTATATATTAATAAAGGGAATTGTAATAAAAAATAAAATAAAATAATAAGAAAATGAAGAATTAATGAAAAATTTAAAACTGGATTAAAATATGCCTTATTTTAACTTTTTAGAGGACTAGGAGAGTATATATATGTTTAAAAAATTGACAGAAGAGTAGTATAATAATCATCTCTCAATGAAGGGGATTATATTTTACTGTAACAAAAAAATATATGTTATTATGATATCCAAATTTTAATTAATATTATATGTTTCTTAAAATATTTTTTTTCAAGAGTCTCAAACAAATATTAACAAACCCATGCAATGAATAGGAATCAAATATAGTTTTAAGTATACTCCTAGCACTTGTGTATTTATTTCACAACACTCCATTGAATTAGATGTTTATGCCTTACAAAGTTTAAAATAGCATACCATGACCAGACACAATATAAGATTAAAATTTTAATAGATTCTATCCTATCAAGGGTGCTAAGGACCATAATTGAGGTCTGCTGCAAAGATACATCTAGCTGTTAGCTTGTATTGTGTTTTAAAGATATTTCAAAAGGTGTAAGTCTCTCACATTAAAATTTGTAAAGTGTTCATATATCAAAGTTGGTTTTGAGAATTATAAAAGCTAGCTATTAGAGAGTGTGGGCTCGCACGCATAGACTAGCGCCTGGACGAAAAGTTGTTATCTGTATTTATTTATTAATAGATTGTAGATATATACCAATTGAATCGAATGCAGGTGAGTGGGACGGCCAGGAGCTCACATGGTTTGGATTAGTGATGGAAGTTTTGTCGTCAATAATTGGGGGACCGATCGGTTCGTCCTCCCTAACTATGATACCAACGTTAGTCCCACCTGGTAGGTTTAATAGAGACCATTGGATTAATGTTGAGTAAAATCTGACCGTTGTGTTATTTCTCACACGTGTTTTGGATGACTTTGTTAAACAGTTGTCTCAATTATTTCTTTTTGCAAATGGATGCCCTTTGTTTTCTCCACCGGAGAAGAGATGATTAAATCGCCTGTGAACATTAAGGTGAATGGTCATGGCGGTTCGAACGTGTATTGAGATACATTGTAATTGTAAACGAAGATTCATTTCAATGAAATCCAAATCCAAGTCTCCATATATAAATCAACATGAGAGGAGTTCAGATCTAATATACTGTAAGTCAAAGACTAAAGCTGAGAATAAGAGAAAAAGAGAGAGGGTATGCAGCAACCTTGTTAATTTGAAGAAGCAGCAGCAGAGGCTTACACAACCTTCATCCATATCAAACTTTATCTTTCTTCTTCTTCTTTTTGTTAATTTGCACGCCCCATTCAGCTGATGCACACATTGAATCACCCATACCAACTTTGTTACTCCCGAACTCAGATTGAACATTCACCCACTTTCCATTTGGGTTTCTTCTCCCAACCAACCAAATTGCACAGAAACAATATTCATTATTCATTAATATTTTTGAAACAAAGAAGCCAAACAAAAACCCATCGAACAAACACCAACCCAAAATCTCTTAGTTTAGTTTTCTTTTATTTTATTTTAGTTTAGATTTCAGAATTTGTGAAAATGAAATTTATAACTAATTTGAGAGAATTTTTAATTTTATTCAAATTTAAAATTTGAAAAAAAAAATTGAAAATTGAAATAAAAAACTAATGGTCTTAAATATTAATATATAGATTTCATATCTTTCACTCTTAAAAACTTATATAATAATTTGAGAAAAAACAGATGTGAAATAATTTTGAAAAAAACTGAATTAAAGCTAATTGAGATTTGATCTCAATTGTCATATATTGATCAAATTTTTTTCAGCATTTGAATAATCTTATAGTTGTTATATGAAAATTATGATTACTAATTATTATTCATAAATATCAATTCAAAAATAATTTCAAATTACAAATAATTTTTAAATCTAATATTCAATGTAAAATCATGATTTTCAATTTGATTATCTGATCAATTGTTATATACTCTGATAATAAGATATTTTCAATTGTAATATAATCCGACTATATAATATCATTCAGATTTTTAATCATAAATTAAGAATTATTTTTTAAATCTTATCAATCGTCATTATTAATAAGATTTTTATTACCACCATGGACGTTATATCACTATAAGAAATGTGCAATATATCGATGGTGTTACTGACATGTTTTGAGTTATACCGACGGGTTTTGCAATGATGTTTTTTTAACTTAAGTTAGGCTAGCCTTTTTATTCTTTTTAATTTCATTTTAATATTTTCAAATTTTTTTTGCCATGATATATATTAAGTCAAGAAGAAACAAAGGCTTGACAAATAATATTTTGTTTTTTTTTCCATTTCATATGTTATTTTATTTTGATTTAAAATAAATACGAAAATTTAACAATGAAAATGTGATAGCAACAAATACAGGAATATACACACAATTGTAATATTTAAAATATAGAGCATCATAATTTATAAATTGGTAGCGATTAATATATTTGAATATGGACGACATTGTTATTGTGGAGTATCAACATATGTGAAAATAAATCATTTGTTTCTTATCATTGTACTAAATATATAGCCTATTGTCATAGGGCGTATGTAAATTTCAACGGGTAGAAAGCTGATCCAGAGATGTGATTTCCTTGTAAAATAGATCAAATATAATGGATTCAGAAAAAAAACTAAAAGAAACAAGAAAGGTCCATTAATGTTTTACATGCTAAGATTGTCTTGATTTCTCTTGTTAACATAATTTAGTCATGCGGTCAATTTGTTCAAGTCATGAAAATATGTTTTAATAAGTTCATTCCAAATGATAAAATTTGCTTTCGAGCTTCACGATAGCTATGTTTGGCTTATTCATACTATTACACTTAATAACAAACTAACTGAATTGTGACTTTGGCAATTAACCATTACAATTCATGTCATGAAGCTCTTATGTTCATATAGTCATACTGGACATGGATTTAATAACAAAGCTTCAATGTCCTTCTCTGTTGATCCTTTAGAGTGAGTGTAGCCATCTTTGTCTGTGTAAAGAACATCAATAACACGTGACAGGTTGAGGACTCTCATAATGAGAGGCTTTGGTACATTGGTAGGATCAAGACAATCCTCATTGATATCCTTCCAAGCATTTGTTATTTGTCTACGAAATTCATCAATGGTATGTTGTTTCGTAACACCATGTTGCTTCATATAGCACTCAACAGAAGAGGCAACATGCCTCTCTCTTGTTCAAACTAACCAAAACAAAGGGTGAAATTAATTTATCACATATATGTATAGTAAACATGTTAGAATATAAAATCATTTATGTATCTCTACCATCAATTTAAGCTTTTGGGAGAAATAGTTTTATAACATGATATCAAGACTCAATAACCAAACGGTCAAGGGTTGATCAAAGCATTCATGTGATTCTATCTATTAGCTTAAACTTTTTAAAAGATATGGTTTCATGACAAAACCATCAATTCCTAAAATAAAAAAAAAAAGACATCATTTACATATAGAAAGCTTAAAGGCATCAAATTGATCCCCAAATGATTTTTTGATTATAGTGACTTCAACTTATCTTAATAAACAATCTTAACATTTTGATGTAAAGGAATTATTATTATTTAACAACTAAGTTAATACTATGATGATCTTTGATGTACTATAGTGAATTTCTTTTTAATAAAAAAATTATTGTCCCAAATGATGAGAGTTTAATCTAAAATATCAAACAACAAAGTAAGAATGAAATTGATTCTTATTATGATGAATTAGCTTACTAAAAAATCAAACAATAAAAAAAAACCTCATTGGAAACAATGTCATCCATGAGTTCCAGATAATTGTTGAAGCTACTACAATTTTTGGGTTTTCAGATAGCCATTGGAAGACCTTTTCCTAACAAAACATCCCATCCCAATGAAGGATATGGCAGTAAGCACATGATAAGCAGAAGACACCAATGCAACACTCATGTACTCCTCTATAGTTGGTGTATAATTGCAATTGAACCATTTGGCCTCAATAAAGTAGGCTTGGGCCAATCTTTTGACCTGTGATGCACACCACAATAATTCACAAAAATCATAGCAATAAAAAATAGTTAGATGAATTTTGAGTCACACACCATGTCTTAAACTTCCTAGCTAGTTCTTAGTTCATGTCCAAAAGAAGATTTTTTTTTTTTTGGGAAAATGTAGAGACATATGTATATATAGTTTTACTTCATTTTTGGCATGGATTACGCAAAACATTTTTCCTTCCTTTGCCATCTCTTGTTCTATTTCTTCATAAACATCCAATAGTGCTTGGTAGCAATGCTTCATGTATTCTGGCAAAAAATCCATGCAACAGATGTCCCACCTAAAATATACATTAATTATGTACTCAAAAGGTCATCAACAAATTCCTTTCTTGATCTCTACTTGTAATTCAATTAGGAAATTAACAACAAAAATGAAAACATTTCAAGCTTGATTTAAACATCAAACCTTGAAATTGCTTCAGTGAAAAGCTGTAGCTCATCAAGTGTTCCATAAACATCATATATATCATCAATTGCTGATAACAAGGATATCACCTTTGTTGTTATCTTTCTACCAAGAGTATTGTGGCTCAAAATACACTCCCAATATCCAAAAGTAACATTCTACTATCTTATTGCGAGCAAATGGCAATTTTGCAAAATCCAAATCTTTCCACCACCTAATTCATTAAATACAACCAATTTCCATAAGACATGAATGATTTGTGTATGCAACAGAAATTAACACTTTCTAATTATTTTGTTAAGGTGGTTGTTAATAAAAACTTACTTTGAAATACTACCAAGTTCCTTTTGGTGTTGTTTCTGAAGCATATTAAAATCTAATTTGGCTAGCAATAATAGATTTTCATCATAGGAGGGCTCTTCTCATAAGTGGAGATGTAATGCCTTGCCACAAGCCTAGGCAAGTTCTTGTGGAGTGGGCGCTTTAAGCTATTGTTAATTTTTGCAGCAAGAGAAGGACTCAATTGGGTGGTCATTAACTCAAGGTGTGAGGAAGTGAAAGCAATTGCTTCATCTAATATGTCCTCTCTATGAATCCTAAGATGTGCAGCTTCATGCAAGCTTAACATTCCTTCAACATTGGTAGTAAATCTTTGTTTGAAGTTCCCTTCATCATCCTTGAACTTGTTAAATACATCTAGAAGTCATTCACCAACCACAATACTTTAATTATTATGTCATGTCAATCCAAATCAACTTTATATTTCAATTTGAGTTCCTGTTCTTGCAAATATGAGTACTATATTTTCCAAAGACTTGTGATTAAAGATGATAAAAGTAGATAGTATGGGACATACCAGGCAAAATATGATATCCTTGTTGCCTTAGTAACCTAAAGACAAGCGCAAGAGAATTAAGGTCTTCATGAGAGTTATTATGCTATTATCAACATAGTTATTGTAAATATGTTGCAACACTTCACCAATCTCATCTTCAAAGTGATAAGACAATCCCAAACGTTGGATTGAATCAATTAAGTTAGCAACTATCACAGGTTGTAGTGCCTTCTCATTCTCCGGAATGAGCATCTTCCTCACTTTTTCTTTCAGTGATATAATTTGTTGGCACATGTTTTCACCTATTTCCTGCAAAGTTAATCTTTTCTCATGCTAGTGTGTTTTGTAAAGTTTTATGGAAATGGAGAGAATGGGAAAGCAGAATAAAATGGTCAAATTCTTCAAGGATGTTTCATACATGCATGAGCTGCAACATTTTGGATAGATAAGTACAAAAAAATATGTGCACCTCAAAGTATGTATAATTATGTCCCTTACATTGTATAAATTCCCAATTTTTTTCCTTTTAAGAGATATATGTTCATATTATAATTGTATATATATGGATAGATAATTGGCAAAATATTTCTTCCCCCTTATCTTTACTTGATTTTCAATTTGATTTCTTACATTGTATTTTTTGAATTTGATCCTTTATATTTCAAATCATTTTAAATTTAGTTCAAACTCACTGCTCCATCTCATACCTGATGAAAAATGCTAATGTGATACATTTCACGTCACATCCACATGTGTCATGTCAACATTGTAATTGTGCCACATTAGTATTTTTCTCAATTATGTGATTGATGGGTTGATTTGGGACCAACGGACCAAATTAATCAATTTAAAAGATAAGGGACCAAAATGCCTAAACAATTGATCAAGCACTTAACAAATCAAGCTCAAATAATTTATAAATAACTTATCGTAGATCTCTTGTCATAAATTCAAATCTTTGTGTCACAATTGTGATTAAAACAAAAAAAAGAATCATCTACGTACATTTGCACATGAAAAGCTTAATAGGATTAAATTTACGTTACCTCAGATTCTGAAACATACTGAATAAAATGATCTCCCCAAACACTAGGATGATAATTCGCTGAACGTCTATGGACGTTTGGGGAGGCATTAGTTGTTGGAGCAAATAGTGATAAAGTTGCCAAAACTGACATAGTTTTCTTTCCAGGTTATCAAGGTTACTTTTTTTCTAGCTAAATGAAGTGTACCGATCGACTTAGTTTTCAACTATGTTGGATCACCATATAGCTCTTGTAAACAACTATTTTCAACTTAAGGAGTGAACTTTTATTGCATAAGAGCTTAAAGTATCTCACTATTTATAGTTGTTTCTAAAGCAAACAAGAATCACAACCCAACGGAAATTTTTGTTTGTATATGATGGAACAGAGGAAGTGCCGTCTTGAACTTGCAACGTGATGTTATAGTTACAAGACAACTAAATCATCGGTGCTGTAGAATGAGTGGCAGTGCGACCCCTAAACAAAATATTTGGAATTTTTCATGCAAGAAAAGTAAAGAGTGTAATGTCTATTAGGTGGCGTTTGGTTTCTGTCTTGGCAGATTCTCAAAGACACTAAAGACACAAAATGTTTGATTTGAAGACATGAATATGGGAAAAACTTCCTAACCCAAAATACAAAATACAAAATTTCTATACCTCCAAAATGGAAGGGTAATGGGGACGGACGCACGAGACGAAAATTTAATATTTTTTTCTTCAAATAATATTCTTATACATATTCAATATTTTCCTATTTATCCTCACTATCATGGGTGGCCGCAACGATGGTCTGTAATAAGTAAGGCGATGGTACATAATGTATTTTATTATGTATTTGTTGTTGTCTCATGTTTCCAAATAAGATAAAAGATAGTTATTGTGTCTTGTCCTAGATAATCAAACATGATCCAGAGATAGTGATTTTTATGTCTAAATCTTTATTATCTTCCTGTCTCTGTCTTCAGTGTTTTGAAATAGAAACCAAACACTACCTTACATATGCCTGATCTTCTATGTTTTGGATGTTGATGTTCTTTTTTTCTCCACTCTTTTTAGAGTATCAGGCTTGTCTTAGATAATTGAAAAAAAGGGAGAAGAGAAGCATGGAGCACAGAAACAAGGTGGAATTCTTGATATGAAAAAGAGTTATGACGGATGAGTAAATATGAAGAAATTTGCAAAATAACAACAATGTAATTAATTATAATTAATTTGAAATATTTTATTTTGTTGATAATATAATTCAAATTTTTTATATAAATAACATATGCCAACTTTTCAAGAATGATGACAAGACTTTCTTGAGGAATGTTGGCAAGTCATATCATGATGAGTTTGGTCAAATTTCGTTAGGGCTCCAATTATATATTGCCTAACTTGGACGCAGGCGCCTTGAGCCATCATTCACTGCATTAATCAAACAACCTTTCTACAGAAACAGACAATGTAGATTTTACTCCAATTCCGTGTGCACTATGAAAAAAGTTCTTAATTTCTTGAAACATATGTAGGGTGGGGTTGGCGCTTGTCCTGGTAACGGGCTTATTAGCAGGGACGGATAAGGGAAAGAGCAGGTAGGGGCCTTGGCCCCCCATCCTCTCACTCCTCTCAATCATATAAATATAAAAAAAATACTTAAACTAATATGTATATATTGAAAAAGAATCTTACACTTTTATTTGTATTCTTTTAGATATATTTATATCAATTTTTATTAATTCTTTCTAAATATATTAGTTAGTTTATGAAGTAAAATATATATAAAAAAATTGTACTACAATATCATTAAGAGAAATATTTCGTATGTTGTTTATTTATTTATAACTAAATTTGTAGTCATTTTATGGTATAGACGTACATAGCAAATTAATAATACTTAATTGAAATTCTTGAACATCCAAATAAAACATTTATAATTTATAATATGATTTTCAAAATATATTTTTATTATTGATGAGTTTTATATATTGTACAAAGTATGATATGATTATATGTATATTATCATCATTATAATACTATAAATTATATTGATTTTTATAATAATAATAATAACAACAACAATAATAATAATGATTATTGAAGGTCATTTTAGTAATATATATATTACCCAGTAACTCTTTTGATACACCGAACAAGGTAATGAGAATTGTCAATTACATTACCTATTCATATGAAACACTATATTGTAATATTATCGGTAATTTAAAATGTAGTAATCTAAGTAGTAATCTACATTACAGTAATCTTAACAAGTAGTATGCCAAATGCCACCTTAGATAGTTTGTATGAGATTTTATCTTCAAACCTCATTGAGTCATTGACTTTAAAAGTTTTGATGTACAAAACAAAAAACAAATAAAATTAGGTAAAGGCCAAATTTTTATGCACAAATAATATAAAACTATTTTACATTATCATTCAATCAAATCCTTTTATTTGTATAAGACCTTTCAAATGTAAATGTAGACTCAATCACTTTTATTGATTTGGAAATGTATTATCAGATGATAATGTAATAGAATTTTAGTGCCTTGTTGGTACACGTATTAGGCCTCATAGTATAGGCTTACACAATACATTATGAACTTACCCATTGTTTGGTGTGCCCATAATATTATAAAAGGTTATTCGATATATCCCTCTAATACATCATTTTAATGTATAACTTAATTAGATTTGTGGGGGTGGGTTAGACATGATAACTTTTTAATAAATAAGGTGAAAAGACACTTTTCCTTTTACAACCCTAACACCCACTTTCTCTTCTTTTTCTGCCATTTTTGTGCTTCGATCTCTGCCATTGAAGTGCCACCCATAGTGCTATTTCTTCTCCACTGTTCACCCACAACTGTTATTCTTTCCCAGCCACTATTTCTCTCCACTATTCATCGACATTTGTTCTTAGCGGGCTCATTGGTCTGTTGGGCAACTATCACAGTGAATGCGAAAGGGCGAGTGTCTACCATGGAGTTGAAGGGCTGGTAGGATCCTGCTCATTCGTAACTCCTCCATCGCACATGATGCGAACTGGATGAGCTGCAAACATGTGAGGGAACGCTTTTGTCGTAGGCAAACACATGATAGTATTATCTTATACAAGACAATATTTTATACGAGTGTCACTTCAAATAGTGTATAGTATTAAAAATTTATCATACATTATCCTATTCAGCTTTATCCTATTAAGCCTTATCATATCCAATGTCAGCCTAGTGTATACAAATTAAACTCAAATATGAAATGGTGTATCGTAAATTTTTTTTCTTGATTTCTTACCTAATACCTTATCGTTAACAAAAAACGAATATAAAATATTACTCCCTCTATTTAGAATAATCATCAGCTTTTTGCATTTTATGTTTAAAATACTCCATTTATAATATCTTGATAACATCAATTTTTTTCTTCCATTTATACCCTTACTATAAATATATTAGTTAAGAAATCAATACATTCCTGAAATGAATAATAATGACTATAAAATGATAGTTTCAATACATTTACTAAGATGACTAATAATGACTATAAAATGATAGTTTTGTTAACTCATATAGTAATTTTCTACATTTAACAAATGTTTTTTCATTTTTCTTAATGTATATTGTTTAATTTTTTATAGTTATTTTAAAACGATGGAGTATGAAATCTAAACTTAACGAAGAATCTTGCATAATAGAGTGATGTGTACCTAATGATTTGACCAACCCAATCCAAACATTCATGTTTGGTTGGGTTCCATTTGGATTGCATTGTTTCAACGACTTAAACCCAATACCAAAAGAGATTGGCGCTCATGCTCTAATTACCCAAGCGAGATGCACCTTTGGTTGCATTTTCTTCAAATACAAGTTTCTCTATTGCTTAATTATCTTTAGATTATTTTATTATTGATAGTGTTGCAATGATTAGAGAGGTTGAATCAATCACTATTAATTCGAAAAGTTCCTACACACACAAAATTGCTCATAATCTCAGTAAAGTCTCCTACCATAACATTTTGTAAGCGAACACCTTTTAAACAAAAGAAAGATTTCAATAAGTGATTGAAAAATTCAATAAATATTTAGGAAAATCAAGTTTGAGCACAAATTAAAGAGTAAGGGAGAAGAAGCTTGTAAACAATCTTTATCCTGGTTTGGTTTCTCAACCTTGACCTATATGGGATAAGAGTTTCACTATATCAAAAAGTTTACAAGACAACGCCACAAACAATGCTTCACTCAAAGCCAAAGTGCAAGCACCAACAAAGAGTAATTTTGACAGAGCTTTCCAGCTCAGCCCAGAGTAGTCTTTTCCAAGACCTCTCCAAACTCACACAAAGTGTAGTCTTTTCAAGAGCCTCTAAGAACTCAATACAAGATTCACTCAAGAATAAAGAAACCTAGTTCTCTAACAAGAGCTCACCAATGGCTTTTACCTCGTTTCACCAACAAATTTGCCTTTTCCAGAATATGTATGTATTATTTTCCTCTCAAAAGGTAACATTCAATGACAACATAAATAATAAAGCTCTCAAAAGATGTAAATGATGGCTATACAGAGAAGAAAAATGAGGAGTAAGCTTAGGCAAAATTTTCTTAGAATAGTATGCTTTTTAGCGCTCTTTCTTGAGAATTTGAGACTTGTTGTTTCCTTAAATTGGGAACATATTATGACCATTACAATCCATGAGAGGGCCAGCTAGGCCTTGTCATTGTCTTGTGTGAGTGGCAGCATATATACCATTGAGACTTTGTCCTTATGCAGCTTGTCATTATCTCTTTGCTTTTCTCTTCTTCTAGAAGTTTGTAGGTCATTGTCATTCATTCTACGCAAAAATGAAACATTTTTCAAATATTTAGTTTTGAATTATGACTCTTTATTTTTCATCCAATGTGTAGTTGTTACTTTCGCATATTTGCTCTTAGATTGCTCATTGTTGATGGTCTAAAAGCTTACATATGCCATTGGATGCATCAAAGGCTATAGGGAATTTTCATGTCATCTCAAGTGAATTTTCATTTCTAAAAAAATAACCAAAACCATAACTTTGAATTTAAGAAGCAATTAATACAAAAAAGGTAATGCATGAAAAATACATAAACACAATATCCAAACTTATATATATATATATATATATATACATGCTATTTTTAAGAGGTCTTTACTTCTTAACACAATTTCAACCTAATGATGAAATTGTATTTATGCATTAAATCATGATTTAATCAACCGAAACATGAGATTGAAGGGATTTTTGCAATGGGAAAAGGGGTCTCAAAAGTTTTATTATGAAAGTCACGAAACTTGAAACACACATAATAGCTAAACGTAGCAACACATGCCTGGCTGCAAATGTTGCTTTTCCCGATCTACTTCCGCTTGTAATTCCAAAGGAATATGGAGGTTCTTTTCGTAAAGTACAAAAAAGAACTGGTAAAAGAGCTAAATGACGGATGCCAATGGGAAAGCAAATGTGAGTGTGAAGGTTCTTTTCATAGAAGGTTCTTTTAGCTTCTTTCTTTTTATTTCGCCATGTAATTTTTCAGACTTTTTTAGATCTAGTTAGCAGTAAACTGATCTAAACCGTTCACCAATAAACTCACTGCTTTTGTTCATGCATAATAATCTCTAGGTCTCTTTAGCTATATACTGACTAACTTTCCTGGTTTTACGACTCTTTTTCTAATAGTTATTTTATTCCTTAGGAAACTATCTAGTTGTCCTTTATTAGCTAACTTTCAATTAATGATCTATCTGACAATCTGGCTCATAAGCAATTAAGCATTGAATTTGTCTCCAAATGACACAATCTATATAAGCATTAGCAATAAAATATTACCTTTACCAAATAAAACGAGAAGTGCTGTCACATCAGAGTCCAGTTAATTTGTATATGGCTGTGTTCTCATGTCTAATGCTTTGTTTCCTATCCCAAGTCCAGGCTGTCTTGTATAGATAACAAATGCGACCATTTGGCTATAAAAAAGATAGAAACAAAAATGTCAACAAATCAGAATATTAAAGGAAATCTTACAGTGCTGATAGTCTGTTCCTTCAAGAGGCAGAGTCCTCTGGTCTCAGGCATGTGGTAGTCGCCCTAGCCAAGGTAAAGAATTGAATAAGAAAAAAGGAAAGCACGTGCTTTAATCCTGAACTAATTATGAACTGAAAACTTCACAATGGATGGCATATGAACTGAACTGAATTATTCATTGCAAGCATTAGATTTCAAAACATGAATTTACTAAATTTGTTTTCCTTATGCACTGAAATTTCATATATCATGCATGTCAAATAGAATCATTTATTTGGCATAGCTGTAGCATGCGGCTAACTTTTCCTATTATTCTTTCAGGGGTGAAATATTGAATATCAGCCAAACACAAAGCTAATGCCTCAAATTCTGCTAATGTGCCACCAATACCATGAGGCATGATCTTCCCCCCCCCCAAAAAAAAACAAAAAAAAAGAGGCATATCCATGGCTTTCTATATTGGAAGCTGCCAAAAGAAACACAGTGAATGAAAAGCACATTATTTCTGTTTAGCTATTTCAAGGTTCTAAAACAATCTTTGGTAATTACTCCAACTTGTGTGGTTACCTTTAGAAATAACTGAGGAGCCATATTAATAGGATGCATATAGTGGGTAATTATTCCAATTGGCAAAGGAGAAGCAGCCTGAGCAAGATACAGCTTCTTCAGCTTCTTCCCCTAAAGCCAATAACCACAAAGTGTTCAATTAAACATAAAAAATGCAATGTCAGAAGCAATGTAAACTTCAAACATGGCCACCATTTGAGATATGCGCTCCGATCTTGGACAAAGTGTTTTAGCCTTTACAGCATAGTTTTTTGCACCAGCAAATTCTCTCTAAGCAAGTTGCTTATCAGCAATCTCTATGGCATTAAGTGCCTCTTCTTTGCTTTCATGCACGAATAAATCAATCCACAACTGAATTCTTGAAACAGAAGTTGTCATTGTCATTGTTCTACAACTCTACTAAACTCAGAATCAATAACTATTTTGAGCTCCACAATATTCTGTTTTTCGATAAAAGAGCTCCATAATATTCTTGTGAATGGGACAAATCCTCATGCATTAATCTTGATTTCCTTTAATGTTGCTCTTGTTCTTAATCACCACGTGAATAATTGTGCAGCCTAGATGTGAGGGTAGGCAACATTTCAGCAGCTTTGATGTTAGAACACTCCACTGTGATTGAGAAATTTTTTTATATACATGAGAACTGAGTGTGCTGCAAAAGACTTAACAAATGCATGTTAAAAATAAAATTGGTACAACCATGCATAGAAGTGACTAACTATCAAATACAATAATATTATCAGCTTTCTTGGGTTTATTCCATCCTTCCTTTTTAAAAATTTCAGTAATTGACTTGAGGATTATTCTGCCATAGCGGAAATGGGGTGCAACGGGCATTCTGGTGGTGGTCAGGAACTCAAGAACAACAATAAAAAATACACAAGTATAACCCAAAGATAAAAACTTGTAAGCAATAATCTTTATTTTTACGAACAGATATTTTTGGAAAAGGATGCACTCATGCCACTGTGTGTTTCCCTTTACACAATGTAACGATTTGATCATTTGTTACTAAAGAACATAAATTGGACGAATGACAATGAGCTGTTGGAGATCACCTCCTCCTTAGCAACAACGCGCGAGACTCCGTGGCCAACTGCGCAGCAGCTCCCTTCTTCCCGAATGGTGGTCCACCCGCATGTCGAAGGTGTCGTAGAAGTCAACGGCGGCCTCCTTGCGAGCTGGGTGTTGGCCTCCTCGGACTTCTCCCTGATGTCGTCCTTCTTGCGAATCTTCTCACACATCTCCTTGTCGTTCTTGCCTGGCCCAAGTTCATGCGAGGTAAATATCAACAAAGAATCCCCAAAAATTTGATAAACAAATCAGTGAAGAAAAAAAAAAAGAAGAGAAAAATTATGGTTGATGGTTTTTTTTCTTATCTGCACCTGGCAAGGAGGTTTCGGTTCTTCTTCTTATGTGTCGTTTCCTAGCTGCCCGCCGCGCCACTCCTCCGCTGTCGTCGCGTTCACTGCCATCAGGATGGCCGGCGGGAGCCCCACGTTCTGCCACCACCATCTCTCTCTCAACCCCAAGAGTCCCTAAATCCAACCTTTCTCTGTTGAGTGATTGCTTTGAAAGTTGAATGTGAAGAGCGAGGGAATGTGAGATCAGTGTGATATAAAGAGTGGATCTATTTGTGATTTTTGGCAATGGAATTTTCAAATGGGAAAAATGGGAAGGATCAGAGTCATTGTGCACAGTTTTCGGCTTTTTCTTTAAGCCCCGCTACACGCAAAACACACACCAACTATTGCATTGCTTCAAGTTTCCCAAAAAAACTCATTATTGTCATTAGACGTAAGGGGAATTCTGTGGTTGTCACTAATGAGTTACTGACCAACTTGGTCTGTGGTGGGTTTTGTGAGAACAAAATAGCTATGGGAAAAAAAAGTTGGGGGTGAAATTACAATTTTCAAAGTTGTCAAAAACATCTGTTCATCATATCACTTGTTTAACCCAAAATCCAAGAAACAAACTGAAGCTTTACCCAATTAGGACTGAAACTTCTTCATAAACCCACGTTCATTTTTAGCCAACTACTCATTGTTTTGGCACACAAACTGAAATTTTCCAACACCCATTTTGTTCAGGAGAAGGGAACACTCATTCTTAGCCAAAATATGTGGATTTGATCATGAAAAGGGAACACCCATTTTGTGGCAACGATCTCGATCATGTTATTGCAGGGGAAGGAAGAATGGATGGATTGAAAAATAAATATCAAGAAAGGCAAAAAGCCATGGAATGGAATCATTCAGATCCTTCTTGGCTGTGCCAACACAAAATGGTTCGATGTTGCGCTGATGAAAATGGAATGCTCTTGGACATTGGGATATAAGAGGCAATTAGTGTTTGAAACTTAGGAAATAGCTATACATGGTTAGGAATCTAGATGGCGATATTCAGTCCATGCCTTATCCTCTGTTGGATGATGCATGAGACTCTCCCGCGCTTGCGTTCACTCCCATCAGAATTTTTTTTTTTTTAAAAAAAAGTAAACACTGATTAGCTGATTTAACTAAAACTCAAATTTAATCGTTTAGATCTGCAGCGAGAGACAAGTTGGTCACTTTAATTTAGAAAGTTTTATCGTGGTCTTTAAAATTTCACAAATGGGAATAAGTTAGTTTCTCGTAAATAGAAAAATACATATCCTGTTAATTTCCTTATGTATACTGTTAATTTTTATGATGGGTCTAACTGATTATTTTTATAAACAAAATCATTTAACCTTCTTAAAAAACATGTAAGAAAGTTAGGTAGATGAAAATTAATAGTACATTTACAGAATCTTACTTTTTTTTATTTGAAGAAGACCTAAACAACATCATTTAGCAAGTTATCAAGTTAGGACCCATAACAAAAATTAACAGGACAAGTAAGCATATTAATAGGCACCTTGTTAACAATTCGAATTTATGGAAGGATCAACTTATCCCATTTGTAAAATTTGAGAGATCACGATGTGACTTTTCAAATTTAAGAACTAATTTGTCTTCCATTGTAAATTTGAATTATTAATTTGGGGTTTTATCTTGATTTAATAATAAGAGTCAAAACAATTTTGGGTCACGATAGACTCAAAATCTTTAATTATAACTTTGTATGGGTCAAAAGTATAATAT